>CM061747.1:92974466-93217514 GCA_030979885.1 Lolium multiflorum
CAGCATGGATAAAAGGAGAAGACTGCGGACTTCACAATGGAAAAAAAAGAAGCTCTTTCAACTTCTGGGCAAGGCTAACTCTAATCTTGCAGATGTTATCATCAGACTTGCCCTTTTTGACAGGTATGCCATCTATACTCGAAGTGTCACACTCCCTCCTTCTTGGGTCCTGCATCAAGGTTCAAAGAACCTGAAAATACACTCTGGGACTATCAGTCTCAAGATTAGCGAAGATAATTAAGAAAAAAAGGACTTCAAAGTCAATTGCTGAACTGCTCAAAGTCATATAGTATACCTTACTATCATGGGCGGATCCAACAGGGTGGAAGGGTGGGGCTAGGACCACCCTAAGAATTTGGCTCAATATCCCTACTACATAAAATAGTATATATTCGAGGAAAAAGCAAGAAAATCACATCACTAGGCGTAGGCCAGGGAGCAAAAGGCAACAAATCCCCAAACCTGCCCTAGCCTCGTACAGTACTTTTGATCAAACCAATACGGAGCTACGTGAATCGGCGACAATAGCAAACGGCGACCGAGCAGGCAGCGCTGCAGATCAGCAGCAAGCGATCCGGGAGAGCTAGAGTAAGTATTTAATTGACGATTATGCTAATCAGGTCTAGCTCTTTACTTCTCTGAATTTGGAAATATTATTAGCTTTTCCTTATTGCATTGCAAAACTTGAACATTGATTCATTGGAGATCAAACTAATTGATTCTATGTAGTTGCTACAATCTGACTAATTGATTTATAATTTTGCATTGTAGAGCTATTAGAGCATGAAGAGGACGGGGGATATTGTCATGTAATATTACTATATGCATATTTTAGAAACTTTATATGTAATCACAAAATTCTATGCTGCTCGTGAGACCTTATATAAATAAATTTCCTATAGAAAATTTTATACCCATACAATTGTATATTATTTTTGTGGTATTTAAAAAAACCCGTGTCTAATTGCCCCACCCTAGCTCAAAATTCTAGATTCGCCACTGCTTACTATACGAAACCTCACGGACAAATCTTGCAAACTGGAGCAGCTAGAACTTGTAATGTCAACAAAATAGTGGGCATGTACTACGCATCCGAGCCTTGTTTCCAAGAACTATGCACATGATATCCACGTTTAATATCCCAGGCTAGCTAGCAATCAGTTTCCATGCAAAGAACAAGAACTAGTACTGTCAGGCTAGACCGCAAATTCCAGGGACCGGTGCTAATTGATCGTTACTGATTGGGTAGATAACTTGGTGTACGTGTATCATCATTAAAAAAATACCGATTGCCCTTCTAAATTTAGCCGTCAGTATCCACTACTTTACTTTGTGATGATGTGAAGGGTGTACTGATATTTCAGTTATCAGTAAAAACTGGGAAAATTCAGCACTTGTAAGTTGTGATCCAGCAGGATCTGGTTCAGAACTGGTCTGCATTACCATGCAATTATCATGGTACACACGCAGGGACATGTTTGGTAGATAACGGATAGTAAACTAGAATATGTAAATGCCAATACTATGAATGTTGGCACAGAAGAAAATAAAGAGACAACGGTACTCAAACTCCTCTATGCAGAAGCTCTACTGAAAAACTGATGCAGCTAATGTGGTATGTGTATCTCTTTCAGCACTACAAATTTGAGAGTATTGTTGATGGTCAGAGCAAAGGAAAACCAGGCTATAATTCAAAGCGTGAATCGAATCAAATTTTAAATAGTCAAACAAAATTAGGTAAAACCTTGCGGCAGTGGCGTCCGATACCGCAGGCAAGGATCGCGGTGGCCGCTGACTACGACCCTGCTGTTGAGGCTGGGGGCCCGATCCCGCCGTTGACAGCGGCGGCAATCCACCGGACTTGGACGCGAAGGACTGATGTCCAATCCCGCAGTTGAAGAGACGGAGAGGTGTTCGATTTGGCTGTGACGTGTGGATCGGAGGCCAGCGGTGGCTGGCCGGATGACGGCGGCGTCGCTCGGGCGGGGCGGCGGAGCCAGGGCACAGCGTCGTTGCTCGGAGGAGCCTGGGTTGAAGATCTATGGAGTGAGCTCGTCGGAGACCTGGGAGGAGGTCGTCGGAGAGGAGTTTTGGGAGTTCTTTTTTGATCTGGACTCGCACGAGAATTCTTTTTGATTGGTTGGAACTGGCACGCGACTTATTTCCTTCCAAAACTGATGATCATATTCTTGACCGTGCCAAATACATCAAAGGGATAACAGTTAAATAGTAATTATCACTTGATTTAATCAACAGACACAAAAAATCAGACTAGACGGAACCCAAATTAGATTAGACGGAACCAATGTTCCGTGCCAATCACCGTAAAAGAGCTCTCTTTTTTAATGTAGAGAACGAACCCTATGCTCTGCTACGGTGATTGATATAGGAGCAGGTTTGTAGTCTCTACAAACATACTATGCTTTGTATCTAAACTGAAGTGAGTAACACGTGGAGTAGAAAATAAACGTTTGCTACTACTTTCTTTATGTGCTCAAGCTTGCTTGCTTATTCCTGGTTCTCTTTCCTTGTAATGCTTGCCTATGCAAAAGGTTGGACACAAGATGTATGTGTTATTTGCTACGTATCTTCTGTTAATTCTCACATAGGAATTCTCACATAGTATATTCACTTCCAAATAAAAAGATGCATAGTGAATACCCTGTACAGTGGCTGTTGTTCCATAATAAGTTGCTTACGAGAGATGCCTTGGCTATTCGTCAAACTGTTAATGATAACGCATGCATGTTATGTTCGGAGTTAAAATAGTGTGAATCAACTACTTTTCGAATGTGATATTGCTAGACTGCTTGGTCTATTTTTTTCTGACACCTTAGTTTGACCCGAGAAATGATCCAAGATATTCTATTTGCTCTAAATGGGGACAGACAGAAATGCGCTATTTGCTACAAGAATATGTGCTCTATTTTGTGCAGAAACGGATGATTCTCTTGCTGACTTGTATTATTTAGTAACTGTTATATTTTGATATGTCTGGGCAATGATCTTTTTATTAGGCTTGTTTTATAGTACCTTTTACCACACCGAAAAAGGGAGAGGTATGATTTGAGCCTACGGTTAGGATTAAACGATTTAGATTAGGGCCGGCAGCCCAACAAGAAATAGATAATAGAAAAAACAAATAAAAGAAGCAGTATTCAGGCCGGCCCAACATCGAGCAGACACCCTGTCCTGCATCCTGAGCAACACAACGTCCTGCATCACAACAGCGAGCGCCGCCACCACAAGGTCGGCCCCGTCGTGCGTTGCCGGCGAGCGCCGCCGCCACCAGATCGGCCCCATCGTGAGTTTCCGACGAGTGCCACCGCCACCAGGTCGGCCCTATCGTGCGTTGCCGGCGAGCGCTTGGTGCCCAAATTTTCAGTCTATCTCCTCAGAAGAGTGGACAAACCGAACTAGTTTACAATTTATCACGTGATCAGAAGTCAAGAAAACAGCAGCTGACGATGCCAGTAGACTTTATTTTCTGATTCTGCATAAACAAGGATAAATGAGCATCCCACTGTTATAGCACACCTCTGGACATGATGTTTAGATGAAGTAAAATTTGGAAGCATTTTTCTAAAGAATGAGCATAAAGAACATAGCGGCAGCGGGGGAACCTCCCGCAGGAGCATGGCGGAAGAACGAGGGATCGATCTTACCCGCTGTGATCGGCAGATCTTTGGCTCGACCAGTTTATTGGGCTGGGTTCGTCTATTAGGCCAGGCCCATCTTCACTTTTTTTCTCCTGAGAAGCGAAAAATTCCAGAGGTATGTAACATACTTCTGCAGTTTTGGACTGTGGTATGAATTAATTTCAGCCATTGGATGGACGGAAATGAACGCTTGTAATTTATTTGAGGGTACCACAAAAGAACTCTTTTATTAAGATTGGTTCCTCCTTTAAAGATTTCATTTGATAAAGGAGATATGGGCCAGGTAAATCTCGAACTATATGTATTCTCTTAAAAAGTAGTGGCTTTGTATTGGAGAACCACTTACTTTCACCAGTGGAGATGGATTAAAGAAATGACTAGCTATTCATGTGTTGAATATATCCCTCTCCTTTTATAAAAACACAAAGGAACAATTGTACACCGTAGACACGCATTTAGATGCTGGAGCTTGATAGGATGTATCAAGTAAAGAAAGTAGCTTTGATTCTTCTTTCAGCTATGCTTACTTCTAAACTACTTTTTGTTGCATCACTTCATTTACCAGGTTACTCCAAAGGATAAAAAAACTGGTGTTGAAACTATATGTACTCTTTGTTTTAAGCTATCTGAACAACATTGGAGTTCGGCACAAAGTGTATTCACTTTTTGTTTGGATGTACACATTGAGTGTCCAGGTTTAGGATTTTATTGACAACAATAAATATGTTTTATTTATGGTTGCCTTAGTGGGCTATTTGTATAGTACACCATCTCTCATCTTGATTTACTCCATTACCCATCATGATTTCATAGTTGTCGTAACCTTTAACTTTTGTTACATTCAGGCTTTGCGACAACTCGTCCCAGGTTTGCGGATTTTATCATTAGCTTACAGCTATATAATCATTCGGTCTGGTTTGTGGAAACTAAACTTGGATTTAATCCCAGAAGTACTTGCACTGGATAATATTTGCCATGTCTATTTGGATTTTAGTGTGTTGTCAGTTGCAAAGTTTAGCGTAAGTGTCTCGCTAAGCTTACTGTTGTGTCCACATGATTTTATACATGCCTAATTATGCATACGTTCTTTTCCAGGAAGATGTTATCTTGCTTCTCTCATGGCCAGAATAGGGGTATTGCATTATATCAGCTATATTCCAGTTGTTCTTGATGCTACAGGCTTATCATCCATTTCAATGAAGGCAGCGATTGCACCCACCCAGGAGCTACATGACCACAGATCAGTTATGATCCCCTGCTCAGGTAAACCCTTAGAGACAACATTTCTGATGCATACTAATGCTGCTATCTTAGATGTAAAAGCTTTATTTGTTGGAATTCCGAGAGGGAGGCATTCAAGAACAAAGGTATTATGGCATTCCGAAAAATACAATCCTATCTAAAAATGCTATGGTTCCATAAAGGTGTTATGACATTCATCTAATCCACATTATCTCCCTAGGTAGCAGATGCAAGTGTCCATCACTCAATGTTTTCACATATGCTGATGCTAAAAGAATGGGACACTTCCTATATCTAAAACTGATATGGTAAGCATTTATATATGGATTAGCTTCCGAGAGGGAGGCATTCCAGAACAAAGGTATTATGACATTCCGACAAATACAATCCTATATAAAACTGCTATGCTTCCATAAAGTTGTTATGTCACTCATCTAATCTATATTATCTCCCTAGGTAGCAAATGCAAGTATCCATTACTTGGTGTATTCACATATGCTGATGCTAAAAGAATGGGACACTTCCTATCTAAAACTGCTATGGTAAGCATTTATATATATGGATTAGCTTGGGAACTTCCATTAGTATGCACAAGCTGGAAACTAATCATTTATTTATGATCAATTGTAGGTCCAGAATAACGCTAAGACAATCAATTTGAGAATTCTGCTAGATAGCACTCTTCTTTCGATGCTTTAAGGCATACTGTGTTCAGTTTAGATGGAGGAAATCTGTAAACTGTCCAATTTTCTATCTTTGTCCATTGTATTTTGTATTTGCGTGTAATTGTCATCAGTGGATATAGCAACAGTTAAAAGTTTACAACAAATAAACTTCAGTAGGATATAAATGCTTCAGTCGGTGGCACAAGCAAAATTCTTACAGTACACATATCTGTGATTCTGAGATCTAACATCCATTGTTTCATAGAGATTATATAGGGAAGAATAAAATACAACTGACCCACGGATCAATTCGCATTTGGTCGAGTTGTCCTCTCGATTTTCTTCTCCTCTGCCTCCGCTTTTTGCTGCCATGTTGTCCTATCACAACTCTGGATGCTAATATTGTATCCCCCTCCCCATCCATTGCTCCTTCGTGAAATTTTTATTCCCCACAACCGGTGCCACTAAGGCAGAGACAGCAGTGCTATTACATATATTTGATTCTAAGATCTAACATTCATTGTTTCATAGAGATTATATAGGGAAGAATAACATACAACTGACTGGCGGATGAATTTGCATTTGGTTGAGTTGTGCTCTTGATTTTCTTCTACTCTGTCTCCGCTTTTTTGCTGACATGTTGAACCAATCTCTATCCATAGCTCCTTCGTGAAATTTTTGTTCCCCACAACCCGTGCCACTAAGGCAGAGACAACAGTGCTACTAGATGAAAATAAATGGTGCTACAACGAAGCATGTCCACCACAACGAAATGAGGCGCACCATAAATCTAGTATAAGATGGATCGTGGGCAAGCATAGGCGTGCGCAGCCGCATGTCCGGCATAGGAATCGGTCCAACAAATGACGAGGGACTACAGGTACAACGGTACACAGGCACCAGTCAATAACATGGGGCCACTGATCACAGGTAAAAGCTAGAGAGAAAAGTAAGTTAACCTTACAACAAAACAAGACTGAACAAACAAACATTAGCTAGTCTTCAATACGACGGATATGATATCAGTAGTTCTACATCAAGATTACATCTGCTCCAAAGGCATCCTTAATAAGCTGTTACCAGAAGGTAGTCCATCACAAATTCAACAAACGACAGCTAATTCAGGTTCTGACAATACCAACACCACATACCATAACATAAAGGGGGTCACGAAGATACACTACAGGGACAACGCACTGTTGCATCCATTCACTCCTTGGAGGTCTTGTTGATGAGCGACTTGTGGATGTGAGGGATGACACCACCGCCAGCAATGGTGCCCTTGATAAGGGTGTCAAGCTCCTCGTCTCCACGGATGGCAAGCTGCAGGTGGCGAGGGGTGATACGCTTCACCTTAAGATCCTTGCTAGCATTGCCAGCCAGCTCCAGGACCTCAGCAGTCAGGTACTCAAGGATCGCTGCAGAGTATACAGCAGCAGTGGCACCAACCCGGCCATTGGCCGAGACCCTCTGTTTGAGCTGCCTGTGGATACGGCCCACCGGGAACTGCAACATTGCCAAAGCAGGTCAGAAAATGGTATCTGAATTTTGCTAAATCAAGTAAATTTCTCCGCATATTAGATGTCACATGGCATTCTCCATGGAAGTAACAGAGATATCTGATGCATAGATGCAAACATTAATTCTGAACAAGGAAGGCTGAAGATCATTTGCATATAATCACTTGTCAGGCTCACAGCACAAGACTACGTAGAATTGATTGTTCATGAAACTGGATTTAGTGAAGCTTGCTACAACCGTACAAGTAGACTCAGGTGAATAATGAATTACTGATGCTGAGGTGAAGCTAAGACTCTGAACATATCATTTGTGCATAATACTTTTCACAGCACAACTCTGGCTAGACCTAGGTTGTTCATGCTACTATTAGTTGAAGCCTTCTACAACAGTAAGTTAGCTTATGTGAATACTGAACTACTGATACTGAGGTGCAGTGCTAGCCTGCTGTAACCATACAAATTTGCAAAACCAATAAGCAATTCATGAAACGTAAACAGTGCAGGTACTTCGGTGATATTAAGAACAAAATAAGGACGCCAAGAGTAATACGACGATGCATATCTAGCAAGCATCAAAGCAAACAAACTTTAAACAGGGGTAACGAACCTAAGATAGCGTTTATTTTTCCAAGGACCTAAGCAAAACAACTGATTTAAGATCAGATTGTAGGGACAGAAATCTGAAGAAAAAACACCATGACTGTAGGAGCATTTCCTGCACGAACGAAATATGAAACCTGGGTCGAATACTGCGTAATGACATCCGGAAGTTACAGATCTAACGAACCCCGAGCAAGAATCAGCATCAATAGAGAAATTATACATCTAGAACGGCCCTAGTAAAGGGTGGAGAGGAAAAGGGGACTGAGCAAACCTGAATCCCGGCGCGAGAGGAGCGGGACACGGGCGCCTTCTTCTTGTCCTTGTCCTTGTCGGCGGATCCCTTGGCCGCCGTCGTCTTTGCCGCGAGCAGACCCTTGCCTCCCTTCCCGGCCATCTCTCTCCGCCGCAGAACCTTCTACCTGCACAAGCACAACCAGTTGTGAGCACAAGGCCCGTTAGCAAAACATCAAGAACGCAAGAGACGCTCAATTCAACGAACGCAGATCCGCTGCCTTACCTCCCTTCCTCACTCGTATGTTGCTCTGGTAGAAGCTTTGGAAAGGAAGAAGGCTCGCGTGCTTGCAGTGCTGTCTCGCTGTTTTACTCCCTCTATTTATTTCGAGGAGGAGGGCGGGGCAGAGGTTTGGGAGGGAAACCGGTGACTTTTCGCGCGCGCTGGTATTTTGGGGTTTTGAACACCCGCGCGCGGTGTGATTGCCAAAATAATTGGCGGCCGAACGAAAATACTGAAAAGAATAAGCGGGAAACTGGAGAGCGTGCGAGCGTCTTGCTACCGGGCCCAATAAATGCAACGCGTTCTGCCAATTCTCGCTCACCGTATAGGCGATTTTGACCCCAAAAAAAAACATTTTTAGCGATTTCATACCACTAACCCTCCTTTTGTGTGCCGCCCTTCTGAGTGGCACCACATCTGTCTATGTGGCGCTAAGAGCATCTCCAGCGGCGCGATGGATTTTAGCGTCCGCGCGTATCCGTTTGCGTCGTGAAATGGTGTCGATCGCGCGTCCGTTTGCATCGGGTGGCTCCAGCGGCACGACGCATTTTTTGGCCGAATCATTTTTTTAAAACATGAAACATAATTTACATAGTTAAAACATGAAAAAAAAAACCCAACGCCTACTGCTGCTCCTCGTCGCTGATGAGGACATCCCTACCTCACTACCACCTTCGTCATTACCAACTAAAGATGAACCTGCTGTGAAGCTCAAGTCCAATGAAGTCAGGATTGGACCAATGACACGCGCTCGTGCGAAGCTACTAAAACAACAGGTAAACTTGTTTCTA
Organism: Lolium multiflorum; assembly: GCA_030979885.1. Lineage (NCBI taxonomy): Eukaryota > Viridiplantae > Streptophyta > Magnoliopsida > Poales > Poaceae > Lolium > Lolium multiflorum. The sequence goes on from CM061747.1 coordinate 92,983,461, forward strand.
AACGATACCTTGATTGATGAGAACTTTATACTACCTAAGTCCTATTACTTATGTATCATCAGGTATGAAGAGGAGACAAGCATCGCACGAGGAGGAGAGGAGCAGCTGGACGTGAAGATGGACGTGGAGCTGGACAAGGAGCCTGGACATGAAGATATCTCATGGACGCGCGGAGGAGGGAGGAGGCATGCGCGAGAGGAAAGATGAAGTCCAGGCCCGGCACCGGTCGGACGGCCGCCACGCCGCGCCGGTCCCTGGTCCGTCCACCGGCGCCCGGTCCACCGGCGCCAACCGGACGTCCGCTTACGCCGGACAGTTACGCGAGCAATTCCGCGCCAGTCGGCACCGGTCGCTTTGAACCGGCCAGCCCGGTCTCAGCCCGTCGACCGGCCCCAGACCGGCCGTGTCCGAGTCTGTCTCGACCAGATCTATTCTGGTCGGTTATTTCCGTACTTTTCGACTGAGGTCGTCCCAAACGCCTATATAAGTCCCAGGACGCCCCAAAGTTGCTTTAGACCACGTTTAAGATAAACCCTAGTTCTTAGTTGTTTGCTCTGCAAAACTATTGAATTCCCTACACCATATTGCTTGATATTGTGTAGATCCTCATAAAGTCTTGTGTGATCTGCTGTTCCAGTGGGAATTAGACGGTTGCAACTTACCGCTTCGTGGTCGGCGGCTACGTGCGCAAGTGTGTGGAGTTGCGAATATCTTGCAGGGTTGAGAGCTGTTGCATTGGCGACAGGGACCAATCGAGAGATCTTGTTGCGTCATACAAGTTATCATCCACTACATCGTCGTGTTTCTCCGCTGCTATCACCTCGTGATCATCATCACCACCGTTGCTTACTGAGAAGATCGGGCCACCCCATATCATCTTGGTATCAGATTTCGGCGTTTCCTCGGTAAGCCATCCACAATCCACCCCATTGTTGAGTTGTGAGTGTTTCCTATACAGAAAAAGCCAAAAATATTAGGGTTAGGGTTTGCCATAGCCTTAGATTGCACTAATTTCGAGTTTTAGTTGCTTTTTGTAGTTTTTTTTGCGTACCTTTATCTTTCTTCTAGTAGAATTGTTAGGGTTTGTGTTCTCTTTTCATCTAGTTCATCATCTAGAGTCAGTTTTTGTTTACTCCGAGTCCACATAGCATACACTGTGTTTGTCCAAGCCATAGCTACAGCCTTTCGACATACGTGACTAGGAACTTCCCCAGAAGAGACTAGTTTTACCGCTCGACTGCTCATTAGGGTTTTGGTGCTTTGCATATCTTGTTGGCCGTGTTATCAAGGAGTTGAGTCAAAAAAAAATTGAAAAGAAGCAAAAAGAGCTACATAGCTGCGTGTCATACAAAAGAAAAATCCAAAAAGAAAAGTGAAGTGCTAGTAGAATCAAGTGAAGGCCTAAGTTTTCTTTAACTGCACCCGTAGTTGAGCAATCTTGTGCCTGTTCCGTTGAGCTTTGCTAGCGTCTCTCGAGTGCATTGCAACCTTTCCTCCATATAGTTGCATTGCCACATTTATCGCCTTGTGTGAGTATCTTTGGTTGTCTACGGTCAGCGCTAGAGCTTGTTATTGGTGCACATAGGTAGCCTGCCTACAGCCCCACATATACCCTGCTTTGTCGTGTGATTGTTCGTATACCCTTGATATTCGCTTCTCTACATCCGTGCACTAGTTGTTCATACAAGTGGTAAGCAACACTAATTTACTTTGGAACGGTAAGATTTCCTTTTCTTATCAGTTTTGAGTGAGTTGTGAGAGTACCACCATATAATTTTGATTTAGTGCACTAACCTACTAATCATGTCTGCTAGTGATCATAAGCTTGTTAACCAGGAAAACAAGGACTCCGCAGATATTATTACATGGAGGGAGTTTGAAGCTCTTCGTAATGAGATGCGATGTGAATTCCGCACTCATGATGATGAGCTTAAGGGACAAGTCGACGAGATCAAACAAACGCTGGATGCTACTAATGAGACCGTTACTACAATGGCTGATCAAATGACAGATATCCAGCGCAGTCTTCAAGCTTTGCAATTGGTTGTTGGAAATCTTACAAACCAACAGCAACAACAAGATGAAGACCCTGATGAAATACCTGGTCGTGCTAATCGTCCCCGTGGTTGGGCTCCACTTGGCCGCCATGGTCGTCGACAAGATGAAGAAGATGGATTGGGTAAGCCCAAGTTTTCCATACCCAAGTTTGAAGGAGGAGCTGACGTTGAAGAATACCTCACTTGGGAGCTCAAGATTGAGAAGTTATGGAGCTTACATCCAAACTACACTGAAGATAGGAAGATCAAGCTTGCTTCTTCCGAATTTGATGGTTATGCATTGCGTTGGTGGGATGCACTTCTTCGTAATCACCCAGCAGATGGTGAGCTGCCCATTGTTACATGGCGTGCTATGAAGGAGGCGATGAATTCTCGGTTTGTGCCCACTAATTATTTGCGTACAATATTTGATAAGTTGACCCTGTTGAGGCAAGGTGTGAAGACTGTGGATGAGTACTACATGGAGATGGAGATGCTTATGCAGCGTGGCCGTGTCCGTGAGTCTCTAGAGATGACAATGCAGCGTTTTCTCAATGGATTGAAGTATGATGTTAAAGGCATTGTTCGTCATTACAGCTACACCAATATGAATCAATTGTTACATCATGCAAGAGAAGCTGAATCACAGTTGGGTGAAGAAGCAAATGTTAAGGGACGTGCTACGGGAGCTGGGCGCTTCACGCCTCGCGCGCCCCACTGCGGCGCCGGCGCCTCAACGCGCTCTGCCATACTCTACTCCGCCTAGTAAGCGGGCTCCAATGTGTCTAACCCAAAGAAGTCCGAATCTGCTGCAAGTACGAGTGGTTCTAGCATGTCTACTGCGCGCAACCGTGATATGGTTTGTCATACATGTGGTGGCAAGGGTCACTTCAAGAGAGATTGTCCTAACCGCAAAGTCATGATTATCAATGAGGACAATGAGTATGAGACTGGAGATGATGTTGATCCCAATGATCCAGACGATGATGACTATGACACTGATGGTGAAGATGCATATCCTTCTGATGCTCACACTATTGTTGTGTCGCAGCGTGCTCTTAATGTGTTGCCTAGTGCATCTACTCAGCGCTGTAATTTGTTCCAAACCAAGGCTTTAGTTGGTCCTGACAAGGCTTGCAAGGTCATTATTGATGGCGGGAGTTGCCGCAATTTAGCAAGCAAAGAGTTGTGCACCAAGCTGAAGTTGAAGTATCTACCGCACCCGCATCCATATTATATTCAGTGGTTGAGCGGCAATGGTGAGATGAAGGTCAACCACATGGTGCGTGTTGAGTTTGAGATTGGACCGTATAAGGATTGCATTGACTTTGATGTGGTTCCTATGACGGTTTGTCACCTACTATTGGGTCGGCCTTGGCTCTATGACCGTTCTGTGCAACACAATGGCCGTGCCAATACATATCACTTGGAGTACAAGGGCAAGAAAATTAACTTACAGCCTATGTCACCACAACAGATTGTCAATGAGTCTCGTCAGAAGATCAAAGTAAACTTGGAGGATGCTCCATTAGATAGGCGAGAGAATTGTAATATTGTGAGTGATATAACGAAAAGTGTGCGAGTGAATTCCTTAGTTTCATTAGCCACCAAAGAAGACATGAGAGAATTTAGTGAGGATCCTACGGCCATGCCTCTTGTGCTTTTGTACAGGGGGGTTTGGTTTCTAACGACATGACCCCTCTTCCTCTTGGTGTTTCTAATGTTTTGCAGGAATTTGGCGATGTGTTTCCGGAGGAGGTACCCGCAGGACAACCACCATTGCGAGGTATTGAGCATCAAATTGACTTCATTCCTAGAGCTTCGCTGCCCAATAGGGCGCCATATAGAACAAATCCCGAAGAAACGAAGGAGATACAGAAGCAAGTACAAGCGCTACTCGACAAAGGTTATATCCGCATAAGCCTTAGTCCTTGTGTTGTTCCTGTTATTCTAGTTCCTAAGAAATATGGTACATGGCGTATGTGCGTAGATTGTAGAGTTATAAACAACATTACTATTCGATATCGTCATCCTTTTCCCTGTTTAGAGGATATGCTAGATGAATTGAGTGGTGCTGCTGTGTTCTCTAAAATTGATTTGCGTAGTGGTTATCATCAAATTAGGATGAAAGAAGGGGATGAATGGAAAACTGCCTTTAAAACAAAATTTGGTTTATATGAGTGGTTAGTAATGCCTTTTGGTTTGACTAATGCACCTAGCACTTTCATGAGACTGATGAACAATGTTTTGCGTGAATTTATTGGCAAATTTGTGGTTGTTTACTTTGATGATATATTAATCTACAGCCGCAATGAATCTGATCATACTATACATATTCGACATGTTTTGCAAGTGTTGTGTGATAATAAACTCTATGGTAATCTTGAGAAGTGCACATTTTGCAAAGATAAGGTCATATTTCTTGGTTATGTTGTCTCTAAGCATGGAGTAGAAGTAGATGTGTCTAAAATTGAAGCTATTCAAAATTGGCCTACTCCCATGAATGTGAGTCAAGTACGAAGTTTTCATGGTCTAGCTGGGTTTTATCGCAGATTTGTGCCCAACTTTAGTACTATTGCTGCACCTTTGAATGATTTGACTAAAAAGGGTGTTGTTTTTGAGTGGCGCAACCCAAGATCATGCTTTTGATGAACTTAAGAGATTGTTAACTTCTGCACCGTTGCTTGCACTTCCTGATTTCAATAAGCAATTTGAGATTGAATGTGATGCTAGTGGTATTGGAATTGGTGGTGTGTTGATGCAAAGGGTCGTCCAATTGCATATTTTTCTGAGAAAATTTTGGGTGCTAAGTTGAACTATCCTATATATGATAAAGAATTGTATGCTTTAATTAGAGTTCTTGAGGTTTGGCAACATTATTTGTGGCCAAAAGAATTTATCATACATTCTGATCATGAAGCTTTAAAATATTTGAAAGCTCAATCTACTTTGCATAAGCGTCTAGCTAAGTGGGTTGAGTTCATTGAGTCTTTTCCATACATTATTAAGCATAAGAAGGGAAAAGATAATATTGTTGATGCTCTATCTAGGAAGAATATGCTATTAACTCAACTTGATGTAAAATTCCTGGTTTAGAGATACTATGTGATTTGTATGCTACTGATCATGATTTTGCTGAACCATATCGCTTATGTGCTCTTGGTAAAGCATGGGACAAATATCACATACATGATGGGTTCTTGTTTAGAGCTAACAAACTATGTGTTCCAGAATCGTCTGTGCGTTTGCTCTTATTGCAGGAATCACATGCTGGAGGTTTGATGGGTCACTTTGGGCGTGAGAAGACGCTACTCATACTAGCTGACCACTTTTATTGGCCAAAGATGAGGCGGGACGTGGATAGATATGTGAGGAGATGCATTACTTGCAACAAGTCCAAGTCCAAGCTGAAGCCTCACGGTTTGTATACTCCTTTACCGGCACCTACTACACCATGGGAGGATATAAGTATGGATTTTGTGTTGGGTTTGCCGTGTACTAAGAGAGGCCATGATTCTATATTTGTGGTAGTGGACAGATTTTCTAAAATGTCACACTTTATTGCCTGCCACAAAAGCGACGATGTGTCGCATATTGCTAACCTGTTTTTCAGGGAGGTTGTACATCTACATGGAATTCCGAAGACTATTGTTTCTGATCGTGACGTCAAGTTTATGAGCTACTTCTAGAAGACGCTGTGGAGAAAGCTGGGGACGAAGCTACTGTTCAGTACTACTTGTCATCCCCAAACTGATGGTCCAACTGAAGTGGTGAATAGAACCTTGTCACAACTGTTGAGATCCATGATCAAGAAGAACCTCAAGGAGTGGGAAGAGTGTTTGCCGCATGTGGAGTTTGCTTACAACAGGTACATTCTACCACGGAGCTATGTCCTTTTGAGGTGGTGTATGGTTTCAAACCCATTACTCCACTTGATTTGTTGCCTTTGCCCATACATGAGAGAGTTAATATGGAGGCATCCAAGAGGGCAGATTTTGTGAAGAAGATTCATGTGAAGACTAAAGAGTTGATCGAGAAGAAAGGCAAGAGCAATGCTGCAAGGATGAATAAGAAGCGCAAGGAGATGTTGTTCAAGCCTGGTGATATGGTCTGGGTACATTTTCGCAAGGATAGGTTCCCGAAGCTGCGGAAGTCTAAGTTGAAGCCTCGTGGTGATGGTCCTTACAAAGTGCTTGCCAAGATCAATGATAATGCATACTCGATAGATCTTCCAGAAGATGAGTTTGGTGTCAGCAATTCTTTCAATGTAGCTGATTTGACACCATATGACGGAGAAGACCTTGGAGCGTCGAGGTCGACGCCTTTTGAAGGGGGAGATGATGAGGACATCCCTACCTCACTACCACCTCCGTCATTACCAACTGAAGATGAACCTGCTGTGAAGCTCAAGTCCAATGAAGTCAGGATTGGACCAATGACACGCGCTCGTGCGAAGCTACTAAAACAACAGGTGAACTTGTTTCTAAACGATACCTTGATTGATGATAACTTTATACTACCTAAGTCATATTACTTATGTATCATCAGGTATGAAGAGGAGACAAGCATCGCACGAGGAGGAGAGCAGCTGGACGTGAAGATGGACGTGGAGCTGGACAAGGAGCTGGACATGAAGATATCTCATGGACGAGCGAGGGAGGAGCGGGAGGCATGCGCGAGAGGAGAAGATGAAGTCCAGGCCGGCCCAGCACCCGGTCAGACCGGCCGCTACGCCGGCGCGCCCGGTCCCTGGTCCGGTCCAACCGGACGCCTGACCGGATCCACCCCGGCGCCAACCAGACGTCCCGCTTACGCCAACCGGATAGGTTACTACAGAGCAATTCCCGCGCCCGGTCAGCACCCGATCACTGGCCCGGTTTGAACCGGCCAGCCCGGTCCCAGGCTGGTCGACCGGCCCCAGACCGGCCGTGTCCGAGTCTGCTCGACCAGATCTATTCAGGTCGGTTATTTCCGTACTTTTTCGACTGAGGTCGTCCCGAACGCCTATATAAGTCCCTGGGACGCCCCCAAAGTTGCTTTAGACCACGTTTAAGATAAACCCTAGTTCTTAGTTGTTTGCTCTGCAAAACTATTGAATTCCCTACACCATATTGCTTGATATTGTGTAGATCCTGATAAAGTCTTGTGTGATCTGCTGTTCCATTGGGAATTAGACGGTTGCAACTTACCGCTTCGTGGTCGGCGACTATTTGCGCAAGTGTGTGGAGTTGCGAATATCTTGCAGGGTTGAGAGCTGTTGCATTGGCGACAGGGACCAATCGAGAGATCTCGTTGCGTCATACAAGTTATCATCCACTACATCGTCGTGTTTCTCCGCTGCTATCACCTTGTGATCATCATCACCACCGTTGCTTACTGACAAGATTGGGCCACCCCATATCAGTCGCTGTCGAGCATGATGAGCTCGGTATCACCCACGGCCAGGCCAGTGGACGCGCCGCCGGTGCTGGAGGTGGAGGAGGTTGCGGCAGTGGCGGCGATGGAGGCGCCCAGGGCTGCGGCTGTGGCGGTGGTGGAGGCGCCCAGGGATATGGCTGTGGCGGCGGTGGAGGAGGCGCCCAGGGATACGGCTGTGGCGGCGGTGGAGGAGCGCCGCCGAGTCCTGTAGCGCTTGTCGAAGGGCTTCATCCTCCGACAGGCCCGGCGGCATGACGCCGGTGGCGTAGCGGGGCAGCGGCGGCTGCACATGCGCGTCGTTCTCGGAGACGAGGATGCCGAGCTTCGCCATCTCGTCGTCTGTCATGTTCTCCAGGAACTCGAAATTGCGGCCCTCCGCCATGGCCTGCTGCCCTTCGTGGAAGACGACCGCGACGTAGTCATCGTTGTCGTCATTCACCTCCTCGTTATGGTAGGCGAGGGCCTCGATGTAGTCGTCGTATGCATCGTAGGCGTCGTCGTCGTCGTCGTCGGTCGTCGTTGTCTGCGCCTGCGACGCGTCGGCGCCTCCTGTCTTCGTGGACGAGCCGGCGGTGCAGCCGCGAAGGGAAAATCCCTGTCGCCCATAAGCCCGCCCTTCTTCTCCTATCCGTCTCCGTCGACAGATACGTACGCCAACTTTGGGAGTCGATGGCGTACGCTGGATCGGCGCGGAGGTCCGGCGGCAGGTACCGCCTCTCCCGCGCTCCGATCGAGCTCGCGCGTGGAGGAGGGATGGGCACCCGGCGGCAGCTAAGCCGCCGGACCAGGCGTCGTCGCACGGCAACCATTTGCCGTGCATGAGCCTCCCCACCGTGACGGGGAGCGGCACCCTCTTGCTGCCGCTGCCGGAGGCCTCGAAGTCGTTCTTCTTCCCCATGGCGCTGCGGTGATGTTGCGAGTGGAGGTGTGGGCGAAGGACGAACGCGGTCGGTGGACTTTTAAGGGCGGTCGCGCGGGATACGATGCCATTGAAGGCGGCGCAGAAGCCCAGCCGCCGCCCGCTGCGCGCGAAACGATCGCGTCATTGATGGCGAAGGTTGCGGCGCGACGCGAAGCGCTGGCCAAAGCGGTGCCCTCGATGCAGACTCGATGCCAAGCAGGCCCGGTTGAGACGCGAGCGGACACTTTGTGCGTCCGCGCAGCGTCCACGAGACGCAAACCTGCCGCAAATATGCGGCATGTTTGCGTCTCTGCGACGGCCCGGTCACTTTGCGTCGTGCCGGTGGAGAGGGTGCCAGACGCATTTTCGGTCAAAGCGGACGCAAACGGTTTCTCAGCGTCAGTTTGCGTCGCGCCGCTGGAGAATCCCTAATGCGAACGCCGCCACATATCCTGGCTGACGTGGCATGGTCAACGTTGCGCGCCGTTGACCATCCGACGTGGCAGGACGTGTGGCTCTAATACCAGCTCTTCAGGGCCTGGACTAGCTGTCTGAAACACCCGTTATGCACACTTATTCATGATCTAATGATCAGTGTGTCGTGAAGGCATAACCGAACTGGTATCAAATACATCCTCAATTACAGTACCAAATACAAATGTTACAATAGGTCGCATGACCAATACTTACATCAGAGCCATAATGGCAGAAGATCAACAATCACACATCGGAAATACTTCAGATGAAAGTGTCCGCACGGCCCAAGTCATGTCATAACCCTACAGGCAACTGACCGGTAAGACGTTTCTAACTCACATAGACGCCTTCTTCATTTGTCGAACTCCACCAAATTTGGCCAAGTAAATATCCAGGGACAAAGCCATGAGTACATTATGAATTGTACTTGCAAACCACCTTAGAGAGAAGTAAAGGATATCCATATTTGGCAATAGCAATGAACATTCACTATTCTAGGGTTACAAGGAGTGAGAGATATTTTCTCTCGAGAATATGACATCTCTATAACTTTGTTGAAAACAAGTTTCTTTTGAAAACTAATAGGCAAGGGTGACCCATTTTCCTTTCTGGCCATCATAATGACCAAAATAACTTTTCCAACTTTCCACCGCACCTCCTAGGTACATTTCCTCCACTTCCACTTGTTTTCTTTTCCAAACCCTTTGGAAAAACACTTTTATAAAACAAAAACTTTCTTTGATACTCAAAACTTCCTTTCCCACGTCCATAACCGCGGACACGACTATTCGAATAGATTTACACTCTGCAGAGGTTGTACACTTTCCCCACAAGATCTGATAAATTCGTCGGGATCATCCCTAGTTCACCAAGCGTCAAAACGCAAGACTCGGATAACCGATCGCAGTTTTTTGATTGCTCGCCTTAGCCTAAGACATGCCGCCTAGAGTTGTACCTCCCAACACCAGAGTTTGAGGGGTGTTTACCCAGGAGTTGCAAAGTCCCCGACCAGCTCGACCCTCCGGAATGTCGCGACCAACTTCAGGGCATATTTCAATGGGAGCTTATAGGTTGTACCCCTGCCATTTGTATGAAATGGAAAGGCGTCCCCGGTTCTTCGGGAAGGCCACGGTCGATAGGTGTCCATGCTCGGACCGCCCCTTACACTTGCAAGACCCAAACTAAGGCGAGACAAACTACTACACTATGCCCCGTCCCACTTAAGGGTAATGTGGTTGTACTGGCTAGGTCCGGTGAGGTTCTAAGTCAACAAACTTTTTCGAAAATATTTTTTTCCTTCACTTGCCTCCAGCATCCTCTTTCTCAAATATATTTTATAAAAACTCACACTTGGGCAGGGTTGACCCATTCCAAGGTTTTCAAGAAACTCATTTTCCTTGAAGCCATTTTCAAAACCATTTTTGTTCTTTTTCACGAGATCCCAACCTATAGTCTTCTTTTTCTTGAAACAAGCGACAACGAATTAATAAGGTGTTAAGCACCATACCACTAACAGGGATATGTCCAATAGGTATCAACAAGGGCAGCACCCGTAAGGGTGGAATAATAAAACTCCGAGTGGCATGACCACTAACATAAATAGATAAAAGACATGCAACAAATTTCTAGTAATGCAAGAGTAAGACAATTAGGATAAGGTATGCATCAAGAGGTGGCTTGCCTTGGTTGGATATTTGTGTCTGGACTTCATCTTCATGAGCCATCTACTCTTCCTCTTGGAAGTCCTCACCAAGATCCTCCCATTCTTCTCCGATAGTGATCGCATTCTAACGTCGCAAAAGAAAGGAAGAACAATCAACACACAGCCATAGCATCAACCACTCATACAAAACCAGTAGCAAACCACTAAATCATGGACACTTAACATTTCAAACAACAACACCTAGGGCAAGAATGGTTATTTTATTTATAAAAGGACTATTTCTATTGTCATTAGAAAAGACCTTAACAAAACATCTATTTGCTAAAAAGGGTTCTTCCTCTCATCAAAACATAATCTACACAAGCTCAGGAGGCTAATGACTTTTGGAAACCACCGGTAGGGGTCTGGTTCCAAAGTTCATTATAAAACATTTTAAACAAAACAACTCAATTTCCCTAGGGTAAAGTAAGCAACCATACCAAATTATCAAGCTACTCCAGAACAATGCACACAAAATTTTGGTAAAATCACAGAGAGTAAAGCTTGACTTTATAAAGCTACAGAAATTGGATTCACTCAATTTGGGTTTTTAAAACAGTAGGTAATATTTTTATAAAACCATAATTGGCTTAGGAACTAAATAAATGGCCTAAAAATTTATGTGGCTCACAAAAATACAAACAGGATATCTATAATAACAAGAAGAACTCACATCCACTGGAAGTTCTCAAAAATAAGCTTTTAAATATTTTAAAACATTTAAATAATTCAGAAACTAGAGCAATCCATTTTTAAAGCACACAAACATAAAAGCATATAAAACCAGTAACAAACATACCAACAGATAGGTACTGAAAATGTGATTCAAAAAAATTGGTTTGGCATTTTTCTGAGTTATAAAATAATTACTAAAAGTCGTATACTAAAAAGGCACTCTATTTTGGTTACAAAAAACCTAGAAATAATCTAGAGTTCCCAAAAATATGCCCTCTGGCACTGTGGGGACCCCGGACTAGCTGTCTGAAATACCTGTTATGCATTCAACTCACGATCCCATGATCAGTGTGCCGTGAGCACATAACCGAACTGATAAAACAGAGTAACATCATCCATTGCATAGTACCAAATAAATAAGTCTTACAAATGGTAACATGACCTAGCCTTACATAAATGCCACTTCGGGCGGAGTTCAACACACACATGCAGCGGATACAAATCAACGGCGTCGGGCCCAAGTCATGCCTTAAACCCTACAGCCAGCTGACCAGGAGATCGTCCTAGGTCGCATTGTCATCCTAGTAACCTCCGTCATCTTCTAACTCCTCCTCATAGTCTGGCCAAGTTAATAGCTAGGGACAAAGCCGTGAGTACATTGGAATTGTACTCGCAAACCATCAAGAAGGTACTTTGAAAGAGTGCAAGACAACAAGTGCCAATCTAAGAGGACAAGAGATAAAGTCTAATTTCTCTTGTGGATGTAGCATGTAAAGAGAAGCAGTTTCTCTTGTGGATATAGCATGCACAGAGAAGCAGTTTCTTTTGTGGATATAGCATGCATAGAGAAGTAGTTTCTCTTGTGGATATAGCATGCCCACGCCTTGGTTGAAGGGGATATTTCAAGGGAGTTCTACGACATCTCTATATCTTTGTTGAAGAAGACACTTCAAAAGATGTCCTATGACATCTCTATATATTTGTTGAAGAAAATACTTCAAAAGAGGTCCTATGACATCTCTATATCTTTGTTGAAGAAGATACTTCAAAAGAGGTCCTATGACATCTCTATATCTTTGTTGAATAAGATACTTCAAAAGAGTACTACGACATAAAACACTAGGATGGGGTAACCCTATTTATTCCTTCTCCGACATCACCACATGGTCAACAAACCTTTCCCGTACCCTTCCGGTACTACGAGAACAACTTTCTGTTTTACTTTGCAAAGTGTTTCGAAAACAAAGTCAACATAGCTAAGCAACGGCCATCCCAGCTGTCCATGACCGTGGACGCGGCTATTCGAATAGATTATACTCTGCAGAGTTTGTGCACTTTCCCCACAAGAACCGATAAATCTGCCGGGATCATCCCCGGTTCGTCATACAAGGGTATGCGAGTCTCGGATAATCAGTCAGAGTCTTTCGTTTATCTCCATTGGCATGGGTCTTTCCCTGTGGACTAAACCTTCCCGACACCCTGGCAGCACATCTCCCTATTTGAGCATGTCTCCTGCGCCACGGTAGAAGACCCCCAGTAATCGTCCGGCTGTAGGCAACTACAGTGTATTGCCTCCTCTAGAGCGCAACCCGGCGTGAAGGGCCATTGTGACCCTCCTAGAGAGTTGTGAGGTGTCCCAAGCCAATTTCAGCAAACTACGGACTAAGCCAGTACCCACTTTAGGTAATGTGGTTGCGCGGGTTGGTTGTTCCGGGCGAATACATAGAACCATGTGTTGTTTTTCCAAAAACCCAAGTTATAACCACTTCTGCCTTTCCACAACAACCACAATGCCACATTCCCTTAAACAACATTTCCTTTCTCTTAAAACCACACTTGGGCAAGACCACATCTTCCCAAGGTTTTTTTTCAAAGCCTTTCCAAAAGCATAAGCTTTAGTGGGGTTCCCAACCTAAGATTTCGTTGTAGCAAACTTAATCGACAAGGGGCATGATGCTATCCGACATACCACTAATGAGAGAGTAATTGAGGTGTCAAGAGAGGGTCAAACATACTTAGGATAAGTATGCATATACATCACAAGTAGAATGACAACAAGGGTCATGATGCTAACCATCATACCACTAAAGGGGGGGGGGTAATTGGGGTGCCAAGGAAATCTACATACTTAAGGTAAGCATGTAAGGACAATACAAGTAGAACCGACTCACGATGGATCAAGAGACATAGATAACAAGAAGATAACAACAACATGTAACACAATATCAAGTGATCAAAAGATGGCTTGCCTTGGTTGGCTAGTCACTGGTCTTCTTCAAATCCTTCACACCCTTCCTCTCCTTCAACTTCACCCACGTTCGAATCTAGCGTCGCAAAATCAAACGAACAACATACAATCAACACATAACTCAAAATTCAAGGTTTAAATAAAACATGTCTAAGTATGCAGGGGTATTTGCTTGGCAAGATTAAAACATGAGTTGGCCATTTAAAAACAAAAGTGGTGACAAGGATTTGAATAAAAACAAAGGGGTTTAGGTTCAACATTTCATGTGACGCACACTTATCACTAACAGTAACAAATTTTCATGAACATAGACTATCACTAATTAATACAAAGGGCTAGTACTAAAACAAGACTAACAAAATTGGATTCACTCAAAAATATTAATTCTACAATTTTAGGAATTAGGTAGAGTCTGCAATACACAAATAACAAGTTTAATATGCCAAAAATCGTGCGAAAATCCTAATAATACAAAGCCAGTGGCATCGGAAAGGTAATTAAAAACTGGTTCTAACGCAATTCGTTTCATTCAAATTGGATGTGCCAAACTAAAGTTATTCGCAAATTGGCTCACAGTTACAAATTCAATTTTTAACAGAGATTTGAAAATTTAAATGGAATTAAATGGGTGGGTAGGGTTTTGGGCCGTGCCAAATGCGCAGAGATGGGCCGGCCCAGGGGGAGTTTCCAGGTGGCGCGGGAGGGGAAAAAGAAAAAGAAAAGGGTCGGGGCCCGTGGCGGGATAGGCCATGCGTGGCCAGCGTGGCCTGCATGGGCCATGCGGCGTTGGATGGGGATCTGACAGCTTGTGGCCGTCGTATCCTCCACGTCCGCGCTGTGCATGCCGGCAAAGATAAAGGGAGGTCGGCCAGGGCTTACCGGCGGATGGCTAGGGCTTGGCAGCGTCTTGGCGAGGTGGCGGAGTGGCGGTGGCGTGTAGGGGAGGCTTGGCGGCGCCCAGGTCCTTCTCCTCCTCCTCTCTCGGCGTCGCCTTCTCCGCAGACGCCCCCAGCGTGGCGGTGGCGTCTATGTTCCCCGATGTTCTTGTGTGTCACCCTCGCGGTGACCACGGGAGGCGACGGCGTCGTGCAGCAGCTCGAGCAGCGTTGTAGCGTTCTGGAGAGGTGGAGTGGGGTGGGAGAGAGTGTTGAAATGGAGAGGTGGTGGCTGCGGGGTGGTTTATATAGGCGGGGAGGGGGACAGGGAGATCGCCCTTGGCCAACGGGCTACAGCGCGGTCGTCCAAGCACGAAAGACGAGGCGTTGGCGTGGGCGACGAAGCAGCGAGGGAGGTGATCAAGGAGGGGGCGCGTGAAGTCGAGGTGTTGGGGAGGGATCGAGGCGCCAGCGCGTTTATGACACGCGGGAGAGGGCAGGCGTGCATGCGCGTGTGTGGCCTGGCTAGGGTTTAGGCGGGAGGGGGCCTGGTGGCGTTGGGCCGTGAGAGGGAGAGAGGGAAAGGGGTAGCTAGGGTTTTGGGGTTGGGCCAGGTTGGTGGGGAGAGTGGAGAGGATAGGGGGAGTGTTGGGCTCGGCCCAACCAGAGAGAAAAAGAGAGAATAAAAATAGAAGGGGAAGTGTCCCCTTTCAGGGTTTTCTCCCTGGAAGAAGAGAGAAAAGAGAGAAAGAAAGAGAGAGGCAGGGATTAAAGAGAGAGGGTGCATGCGAGGGAGTTGCTTGTGCCAAAATTTTGAAAGAGGGCATAACACAAGGTTTGGAGAAAAGGAGAATAAGAGAGGGGTGTGATGATGGTGGTGATGGTGCCACCTCAAGTGGTGGTGTCTCACCCAAAAGTAAGAGAGGGGAGTGTTCCCCTTCATCTTAGAATTTTGGCATCAAGGGTGTAGATCAAGTGATGAAGTGAATTGGGAGAGAGGGAGATCAAGGGGGAGGGAAACCCTAATGGTTCAAGATGGTCGCAAAAATTTGGTACTTAGGGTTTTAGGTGGGAAGCTACTCACAAAAATAAAACTTAACTGCTACCATTAGCAACATTCTATCCTATGCACACTCAGAGCAACATAAATAAAAAAGTTTTTGTTGTGTCACAACCCATTTTTCATAACTTGCATATTTTCAAATAACTTGAAAATTAGAGCCAACAAAAACTTTTATTTTTGTGCTTATGTATGTGCTTAGGATAGATTCTTGCATAAGCTTGAGTAGAAATCTTTTGGTGTGTTAATTTATGTGAGAACACTAACAACAAAATTGAACATCACCTTGAACCATTAGGGTTTACCCCTCTTGCTTAATGACACCACCCCTAATGATGATCCTTGGTTCAAAAACCCTAACCCTAGTTTCTCACCACATCAAGATAAGAGGAAACCCTTCGCCCTCTTATTTCTCTTGGTGACACATCATCACCTAGGGTTGCACCACTAGCACCACCACCACCTCATTTTCTCCTTATTTTTCCAACACATGCACATGCACTTTTGTAAATTTTTGGCACATGCATCATGGCATGCCCCCTCTCTTTCACCCCTGCCCCTCTTTGTTTTCTCTCTCTCTCTTTGGAAAAATAGGCCGAGAGATAAGGGGGGGAACTTCCACTCTCTTTTTGTTTCTCCCACATCCCTCTATTTTCTTCCCTGGCTTGGGCCGTGGACGACACCACCACCTCCCTCCCTTGCCCTGGCCCAACCCTGGCCCCTCCACTCCCTCTCTTCTAGCCCACAGGCCACCAGCCACCCCTCTCCGCCCAAACCCTAGCCCTCCCCATCTCGCGCGCACGCCTGGCAGGAACATGATGGCCCAGAGCCTCGCTCGACGCGCCATCAGCCTCGACTGCACGCGCGCCTCCTCATTTCCCTCCCTTGCTGACGCCACCAGGGAGACGTCACCCTGGCCCCACCAGGTGACGCCAGCCCTCGCCCGCCCGTTGGCCAGCGCCACCGCCCCCTCCACTACCTGCCTCTCCCCCTACCTATTTAAGCCGCCCAAACGCAACCGTCGCCCCCTTTAGCTCCCTCTCCCACTCACTCCACTCCACCCTGCCCCTCTCTGCCATGCTGCTCGAGCAGCAGCACGAGCAGCTGCTGCTGCCGCCCGACGTCGTCGACGTCGTGGTCACCGTGAAGGTGACGAGGAGGAGTCGCATGCCGCCGCCACTCCCCTGCCTCTCCCCTCTCTCGTTCATCGCCATCACCACCTACTGCCGCCCTAACCCTCTCCCCTTACCTCTTCCGCGTAGATCTGCAGCGAGGCGACGACGACGGCGACGCACCGACGATGCCCGTGACGCAGACGCCGCCAAGCAAGGCGATGACGACGTGTCCGAGCGCCGCCAGGACGCCCACGAGCCTCACGCCCACGCCACCAAGCCGCGTACGCCGAGCCACGCACCGCTAGATGCCGGTAAGCCCCAGGCCCCCCACTATATGCTGAAATAATGCCTAGCCTCTCCCCTAATTTCTCTTAGACTTAATATTACTTGCATTAATCTTTAATGTTTTACTTTATGTACTTAAAATTTTGCACACTTTGATCATGTTACTAATTAAAACCTTAAAATTTTGTTTAGTTGGCCGCACCGATGTTCACTGAGAGCCGCCAGCTGGGCTATGATCAGCCCCGCTACTTGTTTGAGTCCGCCCTCATCGAGGTGTCGCGAGCCATTGGACGCCTGCTTCCTGAGGTGAAGGGAGGACAACTGGAGTGCACCAAGGACGGCGAGATGTCCTGGATGGTGGGTTGTACACTCCGGGGCTCTCATGTGAAGAACCTTGAGGAGATCGAGGTCCAGGTCTTCGACCGCACTTGGGAGGAGGGACTTGTGAGGGTGTTGCAGGCAGCCCTCGCACGCCTCGTCTTTCACCACCGTGCCAAGTTGGAGGCCAAGAGGTTCCCTCACGCCTTCTTGGGACGCCGTAACGAGGAGGGGATTCCCACTATGGTGCCCTACACCTGCCCCCTTGGTCGCCATGCCTCCCAGATGGTACAAGACTCAGCTCAGCCTCGACTCTAACAGAATGGAGAACGAAGTGCTGAAGCATGAGCTTGAGGGACTCAAGATGGACCTGAAGCTGGCCAAGCTCAAGCACCGCCGCCAGCAGAAGCAGAAGCTCCTTATCCGTGAGGCCAACTACATGTTGAAGGTCAAGGTTATGCACCTCAAGGCCGCCCTCCGTGATGCCGAGGACAAGCTTGAGACCCTCCAGGACGACGGCGAGGATCTCCGCAAGGAGGACACCACACTCATCAGCGATGATGATGACTACATGGAGGAGGAGGGACGCATCGGGGACGGGCTTCATGATGATGAGGACGATGAGGATCGCGCCTTCATCAATGACGCGCCCGAGGACCCAGAGCCTCTCCGCGTTGTTGAGGCCACTCCGGATGATGAGGAGGAAGACCCCGAGGAGTCCCCTTTTGAGGGCCTTACCACCCCTCTTGACGACTTCTAGATTGTGCACCATCGAGACTTGAGTTATATTATGTTGTCCCCTATGTAGCGACGTACTATGTTGGTCCTTATGTGACCTTGTGATGGTTGTGAACTATGGTTCTTTTGGTAGTATCGATGTTATGACTATGGTTGTTTCCTTTTTATGTGTTTGTCTTGCTTCTTCAAAGTTTTTCGATAAAGTTTTCCTTTCATGCATATACATTCCCTCCCCTTTGGAATGGACTTGACTTTTGATGTTTTTCCCTTGTCTCATACTTTGTCTCATCAGATGGTTGACACCCGCCGTGGAAATCCTCCACCACCACCACCCCCGGATCCCAACATGGCCCAAATCATGCGCCTCTTGATGGAGGACCGTCAGAATGCTCACGCAGAAAGTGAAGCCAACATCGCCGCACTTCGGCAGATTGCTCGGGTCGCCGCGGGAAACCGCGACAATGAGGAAGGAGAAGTACATGGTGAGGAAGCGCCAAGATCACGCCTTAGGGACTTTCAGAACACCAATCCACCTGTGTTCTCCAAGTGCACCGCACCTCTCGACGCGGACGACTGGCTCCGCACCATCGAGAACAACTTGGAGGTAGCTGTAGTTGGAGAGCATGAGAAGGTACTCCTGGCCACCCACTTTCTCTCCGGTCCTGCGAGAGCATGGTGGGAGAATGTCAAAGCTATGCAAGCCGCTGACCATGTCATCAACTGGGAAGAGTTCACCGCCAAGTTTCACAAGGCACACATCCCCACGGGACTGATCAAGATGAAGCGTGATGAGTTCTTCAATCTGAAACAAAACAATTCCAATGTGGTTGAGTATCTCGACAAGTTCAATACCTTGGCAAGGTATGCCCCTCAAGATACTGATACTGATGAGAAGAAGCGAGATTGTTTCCTGAATGGTCTGCACGAGGAGATCCAAAGTATCATCGTGGCTGTTCCTTATCCTGACTTGGAGGCGCTAGTGGATGCCGCCATCATGGTGGAATCCAAGCGCAAGGCTGCATATGAAACCAGGAAGCGCAAGATGCAACAACAACAGAGTGGACCCAGCAACCCCAAGTTCCGCAGCCCACCCCCATCAAGGCCGTCCAACCAGCCCAGAGAACCCCAGCCTCAGCTCCAGCTTATCGCGCCAACAACTACAACACTAATCCTTCAGCTCCGCAACATCGTTCCGGAGGAGGCCGTTACAACAACAACCCCGCCCCAATCCCCCAGCTCATACACCTGGAGATGGTTGCTTCACTTGTGGGAAGCCTGGGCACTTCTCTCGTGAGTGCCCTACCAAGATGAATGCAACCCAACGTACCAATGCACCCAGGCCCAATCAAGCTCAAGCCCGAACTGCGTCTGGAAAGAAGCCTCCTATCAAGAAGCAGGCTAATGCTGCCAGAGGACATCTGAACCACACTACAAGAAAAGTTCTGATAGACAACGTCTCAAAATCGTCCGCTAAGGGGTATTTTTCGTCGCCTATGGGCCTAACCCGACGATATGGGTTCTTGTCGAAACTGCGTCGGGCAAAGTCCTACGACGATTTTTCGGTCCGTCGCGCTTGGGCGCCCTTCCGCCACGGAAAATCGGACCGTTGCCCAAGTGTTTCGGGAGCCCGTTGACGCGACGTCATGCAACCGACACGTGGCACACACCGTTAACGGCACTTAACGGCATTAACTTGAAACCCGTGGTAGATGGTAGGCCCACACGAGGCCTTCCACGTCTTAAGCGGGCCGGGCCAACTGACTTAGTTTGACCGGTCAACTATATAGCTGGGCTGGTCCATTAGTTACGTGGGCCGGGCCTAACCTCTAAAGTTGACTGGTCAAAACTTTAATGGGCCACTAAGCATGTGGGCGGGCCGAATGCACTCGTTTGACCGGTCAACAGGCAAAGGGCCGCCCACAAGACATGAGGGACCCACTTTCCGTTATCGGGCCGGCCCATTTAACAAGTGGGGTCCGCCTTAAAGAAAGTGGGCCGGCCCAAAAATTGGGCCGGCCCAATTAGCATGTGGGTCCCACTTTCCTATCGGCCGGCCCATTTAGTACGTGGGGTCCACATTAGATCAATGGGCTGGCCCAACAAGCCGGTGGGCCGGGCCAAAAGCACAAGTGGGTCCCACTTTCCTGCTAGCCGGCCCATTTAGTACGTGGGGTCCACACTAGATCAACTGGGCTGGCCCAACAAGCCAGTGGGCCGGGCCAAAACACAGGTGGGTCCCACTTTCCTGTTAAAGGGTCAACCCATTTAGTATGGATTTTTTATGAACTTGATCTGTAGTACTGGGCAAAACCCTAGTTTAACGTATTTAATTATAGATTCGTAGGTTGATTTTTCTACCTTTTTATTATTATTACTATGCAGCACATGTGTGTTTGCCCGTCGAGTGAAACTCGGAGGAAGAGGGATCACTCGGAAGGAGAGAAGAAGGGAGAGCATTATGGTGTCTCCCCTTTTCGTGATGATGTTGACTTTTGTGCAGGTTTGTCGGTGAGCGGGAGGTGCGAGCGAGCGAGCGAGCGGCAGCGAGCGAGAGAATGAGAGAGATTTGTTTTTTTGTGAGAGGGACAACCGAAGGATCCAGAAGGACCCACAGACTTCCAAAACGCATCTGATGCATCTTCTCTTGACAAAGAAGATGGCTTGGAGTTTGCGTACCTACCGCACTTGACTTGTGCTCACTGAAGTGTGGGACCTCACGCATGGGCACCACACGTAAGTGACAGACCTGTTGGTGTAAAAACTCGGTTGATTATTATAGTGCATTAGAACAAAGTTTCCTATGGATTCAACGGTAGGAAATCCAAGTTAACTCATTTACATGACATTAATTTTTCCATGAAGCAAAGTTAACACATCTATCAATTGGTACATTTTGGAGTGACTAAGAAGGATCCATGCTTATTCGTTTTCACGTGTTAAATTTGTTTAAATCTTGCTCAAACCTAGGATTTCACCAAGATTGAAATGGGCATGAAAATTCAAAAAAATGAAATACCAATGCACATAGTCTTCTTCTGTCATATAGTAAGCATTCAAGATGATAAACAAGGTCTAGACATATTCAAACCAGGCAAATCATGTATCTACTCCCTAACGACCCTAAACTCCGTCTTATGAAGTAAGGCATGAAGAGAAGTGGTTTTGGGTTTCAAACATGCAAATTTCAAAAACCTCCCAAAAGCTTCATTTTAGAGTGACTAAGAAGGATCCATGCTTACCTTTTAATTTTCATGTTTTAAACTTGTTTAAATCTTGGTCAAACCTAGCTAGTATTTGACCAATATTCAAATGGGCATAAAATTCAAAAAAATCAGAAAAATGAAAAACCAAAGCACATAGCCTTCTTATGTCATATAGTAAGAATTCAAGTTGATAAACAAGGTCTAGACATATTCAAACTAGACAAATCATGTATATATCTGCCCCTAACCTTAAACTCTGTCTTATGAAGTCAATCATGAAGAGAAGTGGTTTTGGGTTTCAAACATGAAAATTTCAAGAACATCCCAAAAGCCGCTTCATTTTAGAGTGACTAAGAAGGATCCAGGCTTACCTTTTCGTTTTCATATTTTATACTTGTTTAAATCCAGGTCAAACATAGGATTTGACCAAGATTCAAATGGGCATAAAATAAAAAAATAGAAGAATGAAAAACAAAAGCACATAGTCTTCTTATATATGTCATATAGTAAGCTTTCAAGTTGATAAACAAGGTTTAGACATGTTCAAACCAGACAAATCATGTATCTACCCCCTAACCATAAACTCGGTCGATCTTATGAAGTCTAGCATGAAGAGAAGTCGTATTGGTTTCAAACATGAAAATTTCAAGAACCTCCCAAAATCTTCAAATGGGCATAAAATTCAAAAAACCGGAAAAATGAAAAACCAAAGCACATAGCCTTCTTATGTCATATAGTAAGCATTCAAGTTGATAAACAAGCATGTCTAGACATATTCAACCCCGACAAATCATGTATCTACCCCTAACCCTAAACTCTGCATGTCTTATGAAGTCAACCATGAAGAGAAGTGGTTTTGGGTTTCAAACATTGAGATTTCAAGAACCCCCCAAAAGCTTCATTTTAGAATGACTAAGAAGGATCCAGGCTTACCTTTTCATTTTCATGTTATAGACTTGTTTAAATCTTGGTCAAACCTAGGATTTGACCAAGATTCAAATGGGCATAAACATTCAGAAAAAATCAAAAAATCAAAAACCAAAGCACATATAGTCTTTTTATGTCATATAGTAAGAATTGAAGTTGATAAACAAGGTCTAGACATATTCAAACCAGACAAATCGTGTATCTACACCTAACCCTAAACTATATCTAATGAAGTCAAGCATGATGAGAAATGGTTTTGGGTTTCAAACATTGAGATTTCAAGAACCCCCCAAAAGCTTCATTTTAGAATGACTAAGAAGGATCCAGGCTTACCTTTTCATTTTCATGTTATAGACTTGTTTAAATCTTGGTCAAACCTAGGATTTGACCAAGATTCAAATGGGCATAAACATTCAGAAAAATCAAAAAATCAAAAACCAAAGCACATGTAGTCTTCTTATGTCATATAGTAAGAATTGAAGCTGATAAACAAGGTCTAGACATATTCAAACCAGACAAATCGTGTATCTACACCTAACCCTAAACTATATCTAATGAAGTCAAGCATGATGAGAAATGGTTTTGGGTTTCAAACATGGAAATTTCAAAAACCTCCCAAAAGCTTCATTTTAGAGTGACTAAGAAGGATCCAGGCTTACCTTTTCATTTTCATGTTTTAAAATTATTTAAATCCTGGTCAAAACTAGGATTTGATCAAGATTCAAATGGGTATAAAATAAAATAAAAAACGCACCTAGCCTTTTTCTGTCATATAATGATCATTCAAGTTGATAAACATGGTCTAGACATATTCAAACTAGAAAATCGTGTATCTACCCTGTCCCTGGCTAACCCTAAACTCTGTCTTATGAAGTCAAGCATGAAGAGAAGTGTTTTTGGGTTTCAGACATGGAAATTTTGAAAACCTCCCAAAAACTTCATCTTAGAGTGACAAAGAAGGATCCAAGCTTACCTTTTCATTTTCATGTTTTAAGCTTGTTTAAATATTGGTCAAGCCTAGGATTTGACCAAGATTCAATTGGGCATAAAAATTCTGGAAAAATAAAAAAATAAAAACCAAAGCACATAGTCTTCTTACGTCATATATATCTATAGTAAGCATATTCAAGTAGATAAACAAGGTATAGACATATTCAAAACAGACAAATCCTGTATCTACCCCCTAACCCTAAACTCGGTCTTATGATGCCTAGCATGAAGAGAAGTCGTTTTGGGTTTCAAACGTTTAAGCCAAAAGCCCCATTTCATATATTTCAAATTTGGTTCAAATTTGAAAGACATACAAGTTATAGCACACATAGTGCATACATGTTCACACATACTGCACTAGATGCTAATTAACCCTATAGTTTGAGGCCATTTGGATGAGGTCGAAAAAATCTTGGATTAGAAATGGGGTTGTTCGAACCCCATAGTTGGATTTTTTATGAACTTGATCTGTAGTACTGGGCAAAACCCTAGTTTAACGTATTTAATTATAGATTCGTAGGTTGATTTTTCTACCTTTTTATTATTATTACTATGCAGCACATGGTGTTTGCCCGTCGAGTGAAACTCGGAGGAAGAGGGATCACTCGGAAGGAGAGAAGAAGGGAGAGCATTATGGTGTCTCCCTTTTTCGGGTGATGATGTTGACTTTTGTGCAGGGTTTGTCAGTGAGCAGGAGGTGCGAGCGAGCGAGCGAGCGAGGCCGAGAATGAGAGAGATTTGTTTTTTTTTGTGAGAGGGACAACCGAAGGATCCAGAAGGACCCACAGACTTCCAAAATGCATCCTGATGCGTCTTCTCTTGACAAAGAAGATGGCTTGGAGTTTGCGTACCTACTGCACTTGACTTGTGCTCACTGAAGTGTGGGACCTCACGCATGGGCACCACACGTAAGTGACAGACCTGTTGGTGTAAAAACTCGGTTGATTATTATAGTGCATTAGAACAAAGTTTCCTATGGATTCAACGGTAGGATCCAAGCTTACCTTTTCATTTTCATGTTTTAAGCTTGTTTAAATATTGGTCAAACCTAGGATTTGACCAAGATTCAAATGGGCATAAACATTCAGAAAAATCAAAAAATCAAAAACCAAAGCACATATAGTCTTCTTATGTCATATAGTAAGAATTGAAGCTGATAAACAAGGTCTAGACATATTCAAACCAGACAAATCGTGTATCTACACCTAACCCTAAACTATATCTAATGAAGTCAAGCATGATGAGAAATGGTTTTGGGTTTCAAACATGGAAATTTCAAAAACCTCCCAAAAGCTTCATTTTAGAGTGACTAAGAAGGATCCAGGCTTACCTTTTCATTTTCATGTTTTAAAATTATTTAAATCCTGGTCAAAACTAGGATTTGATCTTGATTCAAATGGGCATAAACATTCAGAAAAAAACAAAAAATCAAAAACCAAAGCACATATAGTCTTCTTATGTCATATAGTAAGAATTGAAGTTGATAAACAAGGTCTAGACATATTCAAACCAGAAAAATCATGTATCTACACCTAACCCTAAACTATATCTAATGAAGTCAAGCATGATGAGAAATAGTTTTGGGTTTCAAACATTGAGATTTCAAGAACCCCCCAAAAGCTTCATTTTAGAATGACTAAGAAGGATCCAGGCTTACCTTTTCATTTTCATGTTATAGACTTGTTTAAATCTTGGTCAAACCTAGGATTTGACCAAGATTCAAATGGGCATAAACATTCAGAAAAATCAAAAAATCAAAAACCAAAGCACATATAGTCTTCTTATGTCATATAGTAAGAATTGAATTGATAAACAAGGTCTAGACATATTCAAACCAGACAAATCGTGTATCTACACCTAACCCTAAACTATATCTAATGAAGTCAAGCATGATGAGAAATGGTTTTGGGTTTCAAACATTGAGATTTCAAAAACCTCCCAAAAGCTTCATTTTAGAGTGACTAAGAAGGATCCAGGCTTACCTTTTCATTTTCATGTTTTAAACTTGTTTAAATCTTGGTCAAACCTAGGATTTGGCCAAGATTCAAGTTGATAAACATGGTCTAGACATATTCAAACTAGAAAATCATGTATCTACCCCTAGCCCTAACCCTAAACTCTGTCTTATGAAGTCAAACATGAAGAGAAGTGGTTTTGGGTTTCAAACATGCATGGAAATTTCGAAAACCTCCCAAAAACTTCATCTTAGAGTGACTAAGAAGGATCCATGATTACCTTTTCATTTTAATGTTTTAAACTTGTTTAAATCTTGGTCAAACCCTAGGATTTGGCCAAGATTCAAATGGGCATAAACATTCAGAAAGAACAAAAAATGAAAAACCAATGCACATGCATAGTCTTCTTAGGTCATATAGTAAGCATTCAAGTTGATAAACAAGGTCTAGACATATTCAAACTAGACAAATCATATCTACCCCTAACACTTTAAACTCTGTCTTATGAAGTCAAGCATGAAGAGAAGTGGTTTTTGGGTTTCAAACATGGAAATTTCAAAAACCTCCCAAAAGCTTCATTTTAGAGTGACTAAGAAGGATCCATGCTTACCTTTTAATTTTCAGATTTTAAACTTGTTTAAATCTTTGTGAAACCTAGGATTTGACCAAGATTCAAATGGGCATAAAAATTCAGGAAAAAACCAAAAGAATGATAAACCAAAGCACATAGCATTCTTATGTCATAGAGTAAGCATTCAAGTTGATTAACAAGGTCTAGACATATTCAAACTAGAAAATCATGTATATATCTATTCCTAACCTTAAACTCTGTCTTATGAAGCAATCATGAAGAGAAGTGGTTTTGGGTTTCAAACATGAAAATTTCAAGAACATCCCAAAAGTCGCTTCATTTTAGAGTGACTAAGAAGGATCCAGGCTTACCTTTTCATTTTCATATTTTATACTTGTTTAAATCCAGGTCAAACATAGGATTTGACCAAGATTCAAATGGGCATAAAATAAAAAAAATAGAAGAATGAAAAACAAAAGCACATAGTCTTCTTATGTCATATAGTAAGCCTTGCAAGTTGATAAACAAGGTTTAGACATGTTCAAACCAGACAAATCATGTATCTAGCCCCTAACCATAAACTCGGTCGATCTTATGAAGTCGATCTAGCATGAAGAGAAGTCGTATTGGTTTCAAACATGAAAATTTCAAGAACCACCCAAAATCTTCAAATGGGCATATAACATTCAAAAAACTAGAAAAATGAAAAACCAAAGCACATATATAGCCTTCTTATGTCATATAGTAAGCATTCAAGTTGATAAACAAGCATGTCTAGACATATTCAAACCCGACAAATCATGTATCCCCCTAACCCTAAACTCTGCATGTCTTATGAAGTCAACCATGAAGAGAAGTGGTTTTGGGTTTCAAACATTGAGATTTCAAGAACCCCCCAAAAGCTTCATTTTAGAATGACTAGCTAGGAAGGATCCAGGCTTACCTTTTCATTTTCATGTTATAGACTTGTTTAAATCTTGGTCAAACCTAGGATTTGACCAAGATTCAAATGGGCATAAACATTCAAAAAAATCAAAAAATCAAAAACCAAAGCACATATAGTCTTCTTATGTCATATAGTAAGAATTGAAGTTGATAAACAAGGTCTAGACATATTCAAACTAGACAAATCATGTATCTACCCCCTAAAGCCCTAAACTAGCTTTGTCTTATGAAGTCAAGCATGAAGAGAAGTGTTTTTGGGTTTCAGACATGGAAATTTTGAAAACCTCCCAAAAGCTTCATTTTAGAGTGACTAAGAAGGATCCAGGCTTACCTTTTCATTTTCATGTTTTAAAATTATTTAAATCCTGGTCAAAACTAGGATTTGATCTTGATTCAAATGGGCATAAACATTCAGAAAAAAACAAAAAATCAAAAACCAAAGCACATATAGTCTTCTTATGTCATATAGTAAGAATTGAAGTTGATAAACAAGGTCTAGACATATTCAAACCAGACAAATCGTGTATCTACACCTAACCCTAAACTATATCTAATGAAGTCAAGCATGATGAGAAATGGTTTTGGGTTTCAAACATTGAGATTTCAAGAACCCCCAAAAGCTTCATTTTAGAATGACTAAGAAGGATCCAGGCTTACCTTTTCATTTTCATGTTATAGACTTGTTTAAATCTTGGTCAAACCTAGGATTTGACCAAGATTCAAATGGGCATAAACATTCAGAAAAAATCAAAAAATCAAAAACCAAAGCACATATAGTCTTCTTATGTCATATAGTAAGAATTGAAGTTGATAAACAAGGTCTAGACATATTCAAACCAGACAAATCGTGTATCTACACCTAACCCTAAACTATATCTAATGAAGTCAAGCATGATGAGAAATGGTTTTGGGTTTCAAACATTGAGATTTCAAAAACCTCCCAAAAGCTTCATTTTAGAGTGACTAAGAAGGATCCAGGCTTACCTTTTCATTTTCATGTTTTAAACTTGTTTAAATCTTGGTCAAACCTAGGATTTGGCCAAGATTCAAGTTGATAAACATGGTCTAGACATATTCAAACTAGAAAATCATGTATCTACCCCTAGCCCTAACCCTAAACTCTGTCTTATGAAGTCAAACATGAAGAGAAGTGGTTTTGGGTTTCAAACATGCATGGAAATTTCGAAAACCTCCCAAAAACTTCATCTTAGAGTGACTAAGAAGGATCCATGATTACCTTTTCATTTTAATGTTTTAAACTTGTTTAAATCTTGGTCAAACCCTAGGATTTGGCCAAGATTCAAATGGGCATAAACATTCAGAAAGAACAAAAAATGAAAAACCAATGCACATGCATAGTCTTCTTAGGTCATATAGTAAGCATTCAAGTTGATAAACAAGCATGTCTAGTGATACGTCTCCAACGTATCGATAATTTCTTATGTTCCATGCTACTTTATTGATGATACCTACATGTTTTATGCACATTATATGTCATATTTATGCATTTTCTGGAACTAACCTATTAACAAGATGCCGAAGAGCCAGTTCTGTTTTCTGCTTTTTGGTTTCAGAAATCCTAGTAAAGAAATATTCTCGGAATTGGACGAAACTTTCACCCAGGGTCCTATTTTTGCACGAAGCTTCCAGAAGACCGAAGAGATAACGAAGTGGGGCCACGAGGCAGCCAGGAGCTAGGGCGGCGCGGCCCAGGCCCTGGCCGCGACCTACCCCCTGGGCCCCTCGTGTGGCCCTCGCGTTGACCTTCCGCCTACTTAAAGCCTCGTCGCGAAACCCCCAGCAAGAGAGCCACGATACGGAAAACCTTACGGAGACGCCGCCGCGAATCCCATCTCGGGGGATTCAGGAGATCGCCTCCGGCACCCCGGAGAGGGGATTCATCTCCCGGAGGACTCTTCATCGCCATGATCGCCTCCGGAGTGATGAGTGAGTAGTTCACCCCTGGACCATGGGTCCATAGCAGTAGCTAGATGGTCGTCTTCTCCTTGTTGTGCTTCATTGTTGGATCTTGTGAGCTGCCTAACATGATCAAGATCATCTATCTGTAATACTATATGTTGTGTTTGTCGGGATCCGATGGATAGAGAGTACTATGATTATGGTGATTATCAATCTATTGTTTATGTGTTGTTTATGATCTTGCATGCTCTCCGTTATTAGTAGAGGCTCTGGCCAAGTTTGTACTCTTAACTCCAAGAGGGAGTATTTATGCTCGATAGTGGGTTCATGCCTCCATTGAATCTGGGACAGTGACAGAAAGTTCTAAGGTTGTGGATGTGTTGTTGCCACTAGGGATAAAACATTGATTCTATGTCTAAGGATGTAGTTGTTGATTACATTACGCATCATACTTAATGCAATTGTCTGTTGCTTAGCAACTTAATACTGGAGGGGGTTCGGATGATAACCTGAAGGTGGACTTTTTAGGCATAGATGCAGTTGGATGGCGGTCTATGTACTTTGTCGTAATGCCCGGATTAAATCTCACTATATTTATCATATCATGTATATGCATTGTTATGCCTTTCTCTATTTGTCAATTGCCCGACTGTAATTTGTTCACCCAACATGCTTTTATCTTATGGGAGAGACACCTCTAGTGAACTGTGGACCCCGGTCCTATTCTTTACATAGCATACAATCTACTGCAATTGTGTTTTACTGTTTTCTTTGCAAACATCTTCCACTCGATACGTTTAATCCTTTGTTACAGCAAGCCGGTGAGATTGACAACCTCACTGTTTCGTTGGGACAAAGTACTTGGGTTGTGTTGTGCAGGTTCCGCGTTGGCGCCGGAATCCCTGGTGTTGCGCCGCATCACATTTCGCGACCATCAACCTTCAACGTGCTTCTTGGCTCCTACTGGTTCGATAAACCTTGGTTTCTTTCTGAGGAAAACTTGCCACTGTGCGCATCATACCTTCCTCTTGGGGTTCCCAACGGACGTGTACATCTACGCGCATCAAGCAACTTTTTCTGGCGCCGTTGCCGGGGAGATCAAGACACGCTGCAAGGGGAGTCTCCACTTCTCAATCTCTTTACTTTGTTTTTGTCTTGCTTTATTTTATTTACTACTTTGTTTGCTGCACCTAAACAAAATACAAAAAAATTAGTTGCTAGTTTTACTTTATTTACTGTCTTGCTCTCTATATCAAAAACACAAAAAAATTAGTTACTTGCATTTACTTTATCTAGTTTGCTTTATTTACTGTTGCTAAAATGAATACCCCTGAAAATACTAAGTTGTGTGACTTCACAAATGCAAATAATAATGATTTCCTATGCACACCTATTGCTCCACCTGCTACTACAACAGAATTCTTTGAAATTAAACCTGCTTTACTAAATCTAGTCATGAGAGATCAATTTTCTGGTGTTAGTTCTGATGATGCTGCTGCCCATCTCAATAATTTTGTTGAACTTTGTGAAATGCAAAAGTATAAGGATGTAGATGGTGATATTATTAAATTGAAAGTGTTTCCTTTCTCATTAAGAGGAAGAGCTAAAGATTGGTTGCTATCTTTGCCTAAGAATAGTATTGATTCATGGACTAAATGCAAGGATGCTTTTATTGGTAGATATTATCCTCCCGCTAAAATTATTTCTTTGAGAAGTAGCATAATGAATTTTAAGCAATTAGATACTGAACATGTTGCTCAAGCATGGGAGAGAATGAAAACTTTGGTAAAGAATTGCCCAACCCATGGACTGACTACTTGGATGATCATCCAAACCTTCTATGCAGGACTAAATTTTTCTTCGCGGAATTTATTGGATTCAGCTGCTGGAGGTACCTTTATGTCCATCACATTGGGGGCGGCTACAAAACTTCTTGATGATATGATGATAAATTACTCTGAATGGCACACGGAAAGAGCTCCACAAGGTAAGAAGGTAAATTCTGTTGAAGAAACCTCTTCCTTGAATGATAAGATTGATGCGATTATGTCTATGCTTGTGAATGGTAGATCTAATGTTGATCCAAATAATGTTCCTTTAGCTTCATTGGTTGCTCAAGAAGAAAATGTTGATGTGAATTTCATTAAAAATAATAATTTCAACAACAATGCTTATAGGAACAACTCTGGTAATAACTATAGGCCATATCCTTCTGCTAATGGTAATGGTTATGGTAATTCTTATGGGAATTCTTACAATAATAATAGGAGTGTACCCTCTGGTCTTGAAGCCATGCTTAAAGAATTTATTAGTACACAAACTGCTTTTAACAAATCTGTTGAGGAAAAGCTTGATAAAATTGATACTATTGCTTCTAGAGTTGATAGGCTTGCCTCCGATGTTAATCTTTTAAAATTGAAAGTTATGCCTAATAATGATATTGATAATAAGATTACTACTACAGCAAATGCCATCCAAGTTAGAATTAATGAGAATATAAGATTAATGGCTGAGTTGCGTGCTAGGTGGGATAGAGAAGAAAATGAAAAACTAGCTAAAGAGAATAATGTAGCTAAAGTTTGGACTATTACCACCACTAGTAATGCTAATTCTTCACATGTTGCTGCACCTCCTACTATCAATGGTAAAATAATTGGTGTTGGCAATGTTTCTACTCCTAGTGCAAAGCGAACAAAACTGCCTGAAATTGCTAAAACTGCTGAAACTGCTTGTGATAAAACTGCTGAAATTTTTTCCAACCTTGGGAACAATGATCCCATTGCTGTAGCTCATAATGATTTAGATTTTGATGATTGCCACATCTCTGAAGTTATAAAGTTCTTACAAAAACTTGCTAAAAGTCCTAATGCTAGTGCTATAAATTTAGCCTTTACAAAACATATTACAAATGCTCTCATAAAAGCTAGAGAAGAGAAACTAAAACTTGAAACTTCTATTCCTAGAAAGTTAGAAGATGGTTGGGAGCCCATCATTAAAATGAAATTCAATGACTTTGAATGTAATGCTTTATGTGATCTTGGTGCAAGTATTTCTGTTATGCCTAAAAAGATTTATGATATGCTTGACTTGCCACCATTGAAGAATTGTTATTTGGATGTTAATCTTGCCGATAATGTTAAAAAGAAACCTTTGGGGAGGATTGATAATGTGCATATTACGGTTAACAATAACCTTGTCCCCGTTGATTTTGTTGTCTTGGATATCGAATGCAATGCATCTTGTCCTATTGTGTTGGGAAGACCTTTTCTTCGAACCGTTGGTGCTGTTATTGATATGAGGGAAGGTAATATTAAATATCAATTTCCTCTCAAAAAAGGTATGGAACACTTCCCTAGAAAGAGAATGAAGTTGCCTTTTGATTCTATTATTAGAACAAGCTATGATGTTGATGCTTCTACTCTCGATGTTACTTGATTTGCACTTTCTGCGCCTAGCTGAAAGGCGTTAAAGAAAAGCGCTTATGGGAGACAACCCATGTTTTTACCTACAGCAATTTTTTGTTTTGTTGAGTCTTGGAAGTTGTTTACTACTGTAGCAACCTCTCCTTATCATGTTTTTGTGCCAAGTAAAGTTTCTATGTCAAAGTTGATGTTATATTTGGGATTGCTGCGCAGAAACAGCATTGCTGTCTGTCACGAATCTGGGCACAGTTCTCTGTAGAAAATTCGAAAAAATCTGCCAATTTACGAGCGTGATCCTCAGATATGTACGCAACTTTCATTAGTTTTGAGTTTTTCCATTTGAGCAAGTCTGGTGCCAGCTTTAAATTCGTATTTACGGACTGTTCTGTTTTTGACAGATTCTGCCTTTTATTTCGCATTGCCTCTTTTGCTATGTTGGATTTATTTCTTTGATCCATTAATGTCCAGTAGCATTATGCAATGTCCAGAAGTGAAAATAATGATTGTGTCACCTCTGAATGTGTGAATTATTAATTGTGCACTAACCCTCTAATGAGTTTGCTTGAAGTTTGGTGTGAAGGAAGTTTTCAAGGGTCAAGAGAGGAGAATGATATACTATGATCAAGAGGAGTGAAAGCTCTAAGCTTGGGGATGCCCCCGTGGTTCACCCCTGCATATTTTAAGAAGACTCAAGCGTCTAAGCTTGGGGATGCCCAAGGCATCCCCTTCTTCATCGACAAAATCATCAGGTTCCTCCCCTGAAACTATATTTTTATTCAGTCACATCTTGTGTTCTTTACTTGGAGCGTCGGTTTGTTTTCGTTTTTGTTTTTTGTTTGAATAAGATGGATCCTAGCATTCACTTTGTGGGAGAGAGACACGCTCCGCTGTTGCATATGGACACATGTGTCCTTAGGCTTTACTCATAATGTTCAAGGCGAAGTTTCTTCTTCGTTAAATTGTTATATGGTTGGAATTGGAAAATGCTACATGTAGTAATTCTAAAATGTCTTGGATAATGTGATACTTGGCAATTGTTGTGCTCATGTTTAAGCTCTTGCATCATATGCTTTGCACCCATTAATGAAGAAATACATAGAGCTTGCTAAAATTTGATTTGCATATTTGGTTTCTCTAAGGTCTAGATAATATCTAGTATTGAGTTTTGAACAACAAGGAAGACGGTGTAGAGTCTTATAATGTTTACAATATGTCTTTTATGTGAGTTTTGTTGCACTTGTTCATCCTTGAGTTTGCTTCAAATAACCTTGCTAGCCTAAACCTTGTATCGAGAGGGAATACTTCTCATGCATCCAAAATCCTTGAGCCAACTACTATGCCATTTGTGTCCACCATACCTACCTACTACATGGTATTTCTCAGCCATTCCAAAGTAAATTGCTTGAGTGCTACCTTTAAAATTCCATCATTCACCTTTGCAATATATAGCTCATGGGACAAAATAGCCTTAAAAACTATCGTAGTATTGAATATGTACTTATGCACTTTATCTTTTATTAAGTTGCTTGTTGTGCGATAACCATGCTTCTGGGGAACGCCATCAACTATTGTTGAATATCATGTGAGTTGCTATGCATGTCCGTCTTGTCTGAAGGATCTATCATTTTAGTGGTTGGAGCATGCAAAATTGTTAGAGAAGAACATTGGGCCGCTAACTAAAGCCATGAATCATGGTGGAAGTTTCAGTTTTGGACATATATCCTCAATCTCATATGAGAATAATAACTTTGCTACATGCTTATGCATTAAAGAGGAGTCCATTATCTGTTGTCCATGTTGTCCCGGTATGGATGTCTAAGTTGAGAATAATCAAAAGCGAGAAATCCGAAATGCGAGCATTCTCCTTGGACCTTTGTACAGGCGGCATGGAGGTACCCCTTTGTGACACTTGGTTGAAACATGGCATGCAAAGATCCGGTAGTCCAAGCTAAGTAGGACGAGGTGCGGGCACTATTAGTATACTATGCATGAGGCTTGCAACTTGTAAGATATAATTTACATAACTCATATGCTTTATTACTACCGTTGACAAAATTGTTTCATGTTTTCAAAATAAAAGCTCTAGCACAAATACAGCAATCGATGCTTTCCTCTTGAAGGACCATTCTTTTACTTTTATTGTTGAGTCAGTTTACCTATCTCCTTCCACCTAAGAAGCAAACACTTGTGTGAACTGTGCATTGATTCCTACATACTTGCATATTGCACTTGTTATATTACTTTATGTTGACAATATCCATGAGATATACATGTTATAAGTTGAAAGCAACCGCTGAAACTTAATCTTCCTTTGTGTTGCTTCAACACCTTTACTTTGATTTATTGCTTTATGAGTTAACTCTTATGCAAGACTTATTGATGCTTGTCTTGAAGTACTATTCATGAAAAGTCTTTGCTTTATGATTCACTTGTTTACTCATGTCATTACCTTTGTTTTGATCGCTGCATTCATTACATATGTTTACAAATAGTATGATCAAGATTATGATGGCATGTCACTTCAGAAATTATCTTTGTTATCGTTTTACCTGCTCGGGACGAGCAGAACTAAGCTTGGGGATGCTGATACGTCTCCAACGTATCGATAATTTCTTATGTTCCATGCTACTTTATTGATGATACCTACATGTTTTATGCACATTATATGTCATATTTATGCATTTTCTGGAACTAACCTATTAACAAGATGCCGAAGAGCCAGTTGCTTGTTTCTGCTGTTTTTGGTTTCAAAATCCTAGTAAAGAATATTCTCGGAATTGGACGAAACTTTCGCCAGGGTCCTATTTTTGCACGAAGCTTCCAGAAGACCGAAGAGATAACGAAGTGGGGCCACGAGGCAGCCAGGGAGCTAGGGCGGCGCGGCCCAGGCCCCGCGCCGACCTGGGCCCCTCGTGTGGCCTCGCGTTGACCTTCCGCCTACTTAAAGCCTCCGTCGCGAAACCCCCAGTCCGAGAGCCACGATACGGAAAACCTTCCGAGACGCCGCCGCGAATCCCATCTCGGGGGATTCGGGAGATCGCCCGGCACCCGGAGAGGGGATTCATCTCCCGGAGGACTCTTCATCGCCATGATCGCCTCCGGAGTGATGAGTGAGTAGTTCACCCCTGGACCATGGGTCCATAGCAGTAGCTAGATGGTCGTCTTCTCCTTGTTGTGCTTCATTGTTGGATCTTGTGAGCTGCCTAACATGATCAAGATCATCTATCTGTAATACTATATGTTGTGTTTGTCGGGATCCGATGGATAGAGAGTACTATGATTATGGTGATTATCAATCTATTGTTTATGTGTTGTTTATGATCTTGCATGCTCTCCGTTATTAGTAGAGGCTCTGGCCAAGTTTGTACTCTTAACTCCAAGAGGGAGTATTTATGCTCGATAGTGGGTTCATGCCTCCATTGAATCTGGGACAGTGACAGAAAGTTCTAAGGTTGTGGATGTGCTGTTGCCACTAGGGATAAAACATTGATTCTATGTCTAAGGATGTAGTTGTTGATTACATTACGCACCATACTTAATGCAATTGTCTGTTGCTTAGCAACTTAATACTGGAGGGGGTTCGGATGATAACCTGAAGGTGGACTTTTCAGGCATAGATGCAGTTGGATGGCGGTCTATGTACTTTGTCGTAATGCCCGGATTAAATCTCACTATATTTATCATATCATGTATATGCATTGTTATGCCTTTCTCTATTTGTCAATTGCCCGACTGTAATTTGTTCACCCAACATGCTTTTATCTTATGGGAGAGACACCTCTAGTGAACTGTGGACCCCGGTCCTATTCTTTACATAGCATACAATCTACTGCAATTGTGTTTTACTGTTTTCTTTGCAAACATCTTCCACTCGATACGTTTAATCCTTTGTTACAGCAAGCCGGTGAGATTGACAACCTCACTGTTTCGTTGGGACAAAGTACTTGGGTTGTGTTGTGCAGGTGCCGCGTTGGCGCCGGAATCCCTGGTGTTGCGCCGCATCACATTTCGCGACCATCAACCTTCAACGTGCTTCTTGGCTCCTCCTGGTTCGATAAACCTTGGTTTCTTTCTGAGGGAAAACTTGCCACTGTGCGCATCATACCTTCCTCTTGGGGTTCCCAACGGACGTGTACATCTACGCGCATCATCTAGACATATTCAAACCCGACAAATCATGTATCTACCCCATAACCCTAAACTCATCTGTCTTATGAAGTCAACCATGAAGAGAAGTGGTTTTGGGTTTCAAACATTGAGATTTCAAGAACCCCCCAAAAGCTTCATTTTAGAATGACTAAGAAGGATCCATGCTTACCTTTTCACTTTCATGTTTTAAACTTGTTTAAATCTTGGTCAAACCTAGGATTTGACCAAGATTCAAATGGGCATATATAAACATTCAGAAAAAACAAAAACCAAAAACCAAAGCACATATATATATAGCCTTCTTATGTCATATATATATATAGTAAGCATTCAAGTTGATGAACAAGGTCTAGACATATTCAAAACAGAAAAGGCATGTATCTACCCCTAACCCTTAACTTTGTCTTATGAAGTCAAGCATGAAGAGAAGTGGTTTCGGGTTTCAAACATGGAAATTTCTAAAACTTCCCAAAAGCTTAATTTTAGAGTGACTAGGAAGGATCCAGGCTTACCTTTTCATTTTCATGTTTTAAGTTTGTTTAAATCCTAGTCAAACCTAGGATTTGACCAAGATTCAAATGAGCATAAAAATTCAGAAAAAATCAAAAAAAATGAAAACCCAAAGCACATAGCCTTCTTACGTCATATATATAGTAATTAAGCATTCAAGTTGATAAACAAGGTCTAGACATATTCAAAACATACAAATCATGTACTCCGTATCTACCCCCAACCCTAAACTATGTTTTTGGGGGATTTCTTTGACGAAGTTATAACACCCCCACATTTCACATTGGAATTACTTTCAGTAAATCAGCATAAAGTCGTTTAAATGTGCGAAACTATCTTGAAAGTACTAAAACCGTAAAAGTTGGGAATTGGCACTAAAATATGGCGTAATTTATCTAAAAAATGTAGAGTTGCCAGTTTGACCCGTATCTTATATGTACACCATTCACAAAATAAACATATTTTGTCATCTAGAAAATGAAAAAAATATTTTTTATACCGAAAAGTTGAAAAGTCTAGTCATTAACATTGTTGGGAATGGCAAGATGCACCACCATGCCCAATTTGGGCACATTGTAACAAACTGTGCCACAAATATGGCCATAACTATATCATTTGGCTTGCAAACCATGAATCTTCATACACGATAGTCCGCTTTGTGAAGACATTTTGTTTTTCACTACCCTATCACATGTTTCTTATTTTCCCTGTCAACTAACACATACAAGCACACTCCATGCAGAAGGGTTTCATTTTTCAGGTTTTCTTCAGTTTCATTTATTTATTTCAAAACCAGGTCAAAATGTTTTACATGATTATCCTGCAAAGGGGTTGAATATTTCAGTACTATCGCTGGTTTCTATATATAGTAAGTAATATGTATATAAAAATTATTTATGGGGACTTGTAGGACCAAGTTATAACATATCTACAATTCAAATTTGAATTACTTTCAATAAATCAGCATAAAGTCATTTAAATGTGCGAAACTAGCTAGAAAGCACTAAAAACCGTAAATTTGGGATTTGTCATTAAAATATGGCGTAATTTATTTAAAAAATGTAGATGCGCCATTTTGACCCATATCTTTTCTACCCCATGCACAAAAAAACATATTTTATCATCTAGAAAATGAAAAACGATTTTTTATACCGAAAACTTGAAAAGTCTAGTCATCAACATTGTTAGAAATGGCAAGATGCACCACCATGCCCAATTAGGGAACACTATAACAAACAATGTTGTCCAGGGATAATCAAACTTGGTAATATGAACTATGAGATTGAACAAAACGTTATATTTGGTTTACCCTTTGAACCTCCTAACTTACCACAACATTGACTTCTTATTTTTATTTACAAATAGATATTTTAATATCCCATTGTTGTGCAATAATATATGTTTTTTATTATCTCAAATCAATTAGCATTTGATTTTAAAAAACTACCATAATAATTCATGAGAAAGCGTTGAACAAGTTTCAGAATGTAATTTTAGACTTGATAGTTGATATGACCAATAATAGACTTAAATTAAATTGGATTTCAAAGTTCAGATTTTATAAGCGAATATAGTTTCATGTTGCAGACTATGTATTAGCTTGAGGGGCACCCCTAGAATAAAGTAGGTCGGTCACTTACGTGTGGTCCCATGCGTGTAGGTCCCACACATCAGTGAGCACAAGTCACGTGCGGTAGGTAGGCAAACTCCCAGCAATCTTCTTTGTTAAGTAAAGACGCGTCGTCAACTCTCTCTCTCTCTCTCTCTCCCTTTTGTCGCTGAAAAAAATGAATATTAGACGGGCGCGTAGCCTGCACTGCAGGTCTACATAACTGAAACCCTGTGTGCCAGTCAACATCACTCACCGAAAAAAGTGAAGCATTTCTTTTCACCATAAATAACAGCGGCCCCGTGAGGCACTGCTCTCCCTTTCTCTTTCTCCTTCCGTGTGATCCCTCTTCCACCTTTTATCCTTTGCACGATCGAAACTCCACTTATTGTTGTCATTGTTGCACAAAACACTCACTTAACCTGTTCTTTTGCACATATCACCAACTCATGTATTTGTTGCACAAAGGTCTAAATCTGTCGCTAAGCTACTTTACTCTAAATCTGATGACCGGGACCTAGAAGGTAGTGATATCCATTGTCATTGTGTAGTGTGTTTTTAGAACTCTAAAAGAATATGAAAATATTTTAGCAATTGAAATAATATAAATTAACTAATATGGGATCGATAGTCATGAAATATATTTTCTACTATCCGGCCAATATCAAGTGTCATGAAATATATTCATTGTAAACTTAGTGATAATCACTCGAGTTTGATATGAATGGCCTAGCTAGCTATGGGCATCTCCCACTATATATGTTGTCCACACGACCAAGCAACAAGCATCCATGAGGAAAGTTTCTTATGGGTGACTTTCATCTCTGCCGCAAAACACGCGCCGAAATTGTTGGCGCGTCCCATTTTCAAGCTACCCCAAAACCTGCGGTTTGCCCGTCGGCCTATAAACATCGGTCCACAGAGGATATTTCCCTGTAGAGCACAATTCGAACACCACATCTTTCTCATGCTTCTACCAGGCACACTCCCACGACGACGGCCGTGCCCCACCGCCCCTCCTCACCATCACTGCCTTCTCACCGGCCACCGTAGTGACCGACCACGTTTTACCGGCTCCCTTGCTGCCTAGCAAGCCGGATTAGCTTCCTCGACGCCGACGTTCACCGCGCCATATCTCCTCCGGATCTGCTTCCCCGACTCTGTAGTCCACCTCACCGGAGATCGAGATGGGCAAAAAACGCGGCCCCAAAGTCGACCACCCCCAACCAAAGAGTAAATCCGCCCGGGCCTCAGACGAAGGTTGATGAATACTTTACATGTCCGCTTTTGTTATATGCATTTGATTTCTTACACTAGTTTTCGTTGCTTTCTTGCAATGCATTCTTGCTGATATTAGATCAGTGTAGATAGTTGTTTGCCGCGTAGCTATATGAGATCTTAACCTTACATCTGCTGATCGAGAGGAAGATCGAGGTTATGTCCGCTTTCGTTATGCATTTCTTTTCCGAGAATCACTTCTGTGTGATATGTTTTGGGGGTTTGAAGTATGCATTTTACAAAGGTTATGATAGCAGTCAAGCTAGCAGAGCAATTTGTTGATAGTATTAAACTGCCTGTATTTTTTTTATCTCGGAACTCTGCTGATCGTAACCTTACATCTGCTGATGGAGAGGCAGAGCTTATGTCCGCTTTCGTTACGCATTTCTTTTCCAAATATCACTTCTGTGCGGTACTTTTTTGGGGTTTGAAGTATACTACATTACTACCTCCACCCCAAACCTGAAGGCTTATTTATAAAAGTCAAACCAAGTAAAGTTTGACCAAACTTTCAGAACAATCTATCAAGAAATATAATATTTTGTAGATACCGTACGAAAATATATTCGTTATCTATTTAATGATATTAAATTTGTATTTTGCATGTTAATGATTTTTGATAAAAACTTCGGGATGGTGGTAGTACGTATTACAAAGGTTATGATAGCAGTCAAGCTAGGAGAGCAATTTATTGATAGTATTAAACTGCCTGTATTTTTTTCTATTTGCAACTCTGTGTGCGCCATGTGGAATTGCATGCTCTAGCCAGTTCATCCAATGAGGTTTTATCACTTAACACCAGAAGTTCAGGATTTTTTTATCACAGAACCACAACCCTAGAAATTTGTATCACAAAACACTAACATTTGGGGTAATTGTTTCGCAGAATACATGATCTCTGTTTGATAGCCCATTAGTGACCTCCGGCCACCGTCAGTTTAAGAGTGACCGCAGGAGAAAGACAATTAGACTTTATTTTGTGGTATTTGCTGTTAAACGCAAATACAAAGCTGTTTGTCAACACTAGTTGTTAAATCTTATGTCCAGACAGTTCAAAATAAAATCTTATGTCCAGGGTAGTTGTATTGGTAAACATTATCAAAACCTTATGCTGGTACAGAATATATTACCCAAATCTCATGTTCTTGTGTGGTTATAATTTCTTGTGGATATTTGTCATATGGTAATTCATTTGTGTGTAGCATATGTAACAAGTGTGACTCATATTCTCATTTCCACAGAGTGTCTACAAAATTTCACACCAAAATTCATTTGTTTGTAGCAAACATGCTCACGTACTGTAAATTGGTGTCACGCTGTAGGGTCATGCTCTTGTCAAGCCGACTAAT
Source organism: Lolium multiflorum (assembly GCA_030979885.1). Classification (NCBI taxonomy): domain Eukaryota; kingdom Viridiplantae; phylum Streptophyta; class Magnoliopsida; order Poales; family Poaceae; genus Lolium; species Lolium multiflorum. The sequence continues at coordinate 93,024,137 of CM061747.1, forward strand.
GACAAATAATGTGTTATGTGAAATAATTTCCCCAAATGTTGGTGTTTTGTGATTAAAAATCCCCAACTTGTGGTGCTAAGTGATAAAACCACTCATTCAATAGACCGAGCCTTAGGCATGTATCATTAGATATTTTTTTAGGAAGGCTGCAAATATTTATTTTGAATACTGCGTTGCTACTTGCTAGGATTTGAACTCAGGACCTTGTAGGTCTGATACCATTTCGAATTGCATGCTCTAGCAAGTTCATCCAATAGATCGATCTGTTGGAACTTGGAAGACCCTAGGCAATTATATTAAGCACACGCCATTCCATATGGTTAACCATTGGCATGAAAATGACACTTATATGTGTTTGAGTCTATATGTGGATTGCTTAGCCCTTTCCATCAGTTCGGACTTTTGGTTGCGTTGGCTACTGCATGAAGCTTGACATCATACTTATCCTAAAAATTGTTGCTGCTGCCCTTTGTTGCCCAACATAAATTATTTTTGAGCCATAATTTGTTTGCCCTTTCCATCAGTCCGGACTTCCGGTTGCGTTGGCTAGTGCATGAAGCTTGACAATATGAACATCAATTATTTTTGAGCCATAGTTTGTTTGTCATTACACCTTTTGAGCAGTCTCACTGCTACTATTAATTTGTTCTTATATGCACAGTTCCATGATAAATCTCATCTGCATTTCTCGCCAATGCATGTTAGGTCTTCCACTCGAGAATGAGTACGAAGAGCAACGGAGGCAAACTATTCTGCATAATAGCCGAGTTGCAGCCTCGTTGGGCCTAACACTACATCCTTCTACAAGGTCTAGTGCAAAAACGCCACCCACCTCCCTCACAAAGGATACGGAACATTCCTCTGATTCAGAATTTGATCCTGCTGATTGTGATGGCGAGCTGACTCAGGAAGATGCCCTGGTCGACTATCGTCTGCAACACAACAAGGTGAGTTTTCTCTGTCCTGTCATCGAATTATTTGTCCCAACTTCCATTTGTTGTATCCCAGTCCTACCAAATATGTTACCCATGCCATGTTCAATCTCATTACTACAATTTTTCCTGCTTAGTTAACGCCTCATATATGTTTTGGCATATGTTGCCTTACTGTTTTTCCATTCCATCTGCATATCATCATCATATAATATTGTACATTGAAATATCATTTATGTGTGACAGGCATCTGCAGATTCGGGAAAGAACTTTTCAAGAACGAATAGGAGGAAGAACACTCAACAGGAACCTCAGGCTGATACCGGAGGATGGGTGACAGTGCGTAATAAAAAAAGAGTTAAGCCTGATGCTCGTGCTGCTCCTCCTATTACAAGGTCTAACAAGAGACTGACACGAGGTGGCGAACAGGCCAAGAATGATAACAGTAAAAGGTCTCGTAAAAACCACAAACCATCGAATCAGACAGAAGTAGCCCCAGCATGTACCAGCCCACACATTCCACAACCACCAGTTGCCAATACTGTTTCTCAGCAACAATTGCCAACAGAACCAGTTTCCACAGCAAATTCTAGCCAAGAATTGGCACCATCAGGAGTGGTGGTAGGTAATAATGGCCAAGGACACATGATGCTAGTCCCAGATGATACAGCCTCAAATGTCCAAACAGTGCTGCCACAACACCAGCAAACTGGTGATGATCTCCCTCCGACCCTTAGTCCTGCGAAAGACAACTCCTCTCCCGATGATGAGACCCACGCCAAAAAAGGTAATACTTTTTTCAAGACTTGTAGTTTAATGCTTAACTTGGTAGGTTCGCCACGATCAATAAAAACGAGGGGGCCAACGGTAGGAAAAAAACTTGCAGCTAAGATTTCCGGAATGGGTTCAAGATTTCGCATCACATCTATTGTAGGTGGCAGAAGGCCACTTCATCCGCATGAATCTTCATATCTTGTATCACAGGTTGGCCATTTTATCAGGAATGAACTTCCTACCTTCCCATTGTGGAAGCAGCACGTTGACACCCCTTCACAGTTCGAGAGTTTAGTGCATAATTTACACGTAAGTCATGCTTCTCCTGGTAATGATAAATTATTCCACATTGATCTGTCCCATTTCTTGTAGCTTACTGTTGTTTCTATGCTATATAACTCACCAATCATTCCACCGTTGTGAGCAGTTAAGGTTTGAATTCGATGAGGATAATGAGGATGTAAAGTTTGTCATCGCTTCCATATTCAAAGAATTGTTGCGCCAGCACCGCTATAAGCTTAAGGCGACATACTTCACTGGCCAGATTACTGCCAATGTTCGAACAAAGTCTCCTGCACCCTGTATGACTGACGAGCAGTGGGGAGATCTTGTCAAGCATTGGTCTGATCCAAAGAATGTGGTATGGCTTATGAGGACCGTGAAACCAGATTAAATTCCGAATACTTATTTTGCGCCAGTGTCTCACTAGTCTCCTTTTGCAGACGTTGTCTAAAAGGAACCAGGCTAACCGCTTGAAACAACGTTTACCAAGCCGTACAGGATCTCGTCACTTGGTTGGGCATCTCTGGCAAAAAGTAATGCCCCGCTGGTCTGTACTGCTACATATGTTACTCGTAAATTGTGTAGAACTCCGTGTGCATGTTATATTTCCATCCTCCATTTCAACCACGTTATTTGATCTCCATATGATTGTACAAAAATGCAGAAAGTAGATCATGCAAACAACATGCAACCAGACAAAGAGATGACTCTGGCAGAGCAGTTCGAGGCATGCCAGAAGAACAAACATAATGTGATAGGAGAACTTGCAGAAAGTGTTATTGTAAGTCTTCTTTATGATTTAAATTTTTTAACTACACACTTGCCAATTTGTAGGAGCAATATGTCAATATGATCTTGTAGGCGTTTTTGTGAAAATGCATTTGATGTGTAATCAGGCATACCAACTTGTAGGATTAGAAGTAGTTCATACACATTAAATCTACCGTCTGCATGTTTCTCTGTAATAACTTTTATTTTTACACGACTCAAAACTTTTCAGGCAAATATGAAATTGGAGATGGCAAAACCCGGGAAAGATGGTATGGAAAAAACTCTAGAAGAATGTATGGAGACATTTACCATGGTACTTAAAAATAAAGATATCACCAAAAACACTTTCCTGCGAAATGCTGGGTTTTTGCAGTCCAAGTCCAAGTCCAAGTCCAAGTCTTTCTCTGCACAAGTTCTGGAGGAACAAATCCAAATAGAACGAGCTGCAGCAGATGTGTTAAGAAACCAAGTTGACATGTTGAGATCGAGATCAGAAGCATGTGATGCCCTACTGCAGGAGGCCAATCAAGTTTGTTATAATCTCTCAAAAGACTAATAAAATGCCATAGATAATTGGAGATGAAAACACTGACATTGACATGTGAGTACCTTGGTATTGTGAAATGTTTACTGAGACTGAGGCACTGTTCCTATTTTGTTGGTGGATGCATTTATCTACGGCTGGGATCAACTTGGTAGTTGTTCCTGTGGATGTTTTAGAAATTGGTTGCCTAGCCTTTTCAATCCGTTCGAACTTAAATGGTATTAGAGCCAAGGTCTCGAGTTTGAATTGTTGACGGTGTGGTTCAATTCATCCTTAAATTGTTGGTGCCCCATTGGCCCTTGTAAAGCTTCATGTGCCTACCTCCGAATCCAGTGTTGAATTTCTCTTGTCACACACGAGGATGGCTGTTAATGTGTATATAAGTGGGTTGCATAGCCCCTTTTATATAAGGTTGCAAGTTTCCTTATTGTGTTGTGCCTTTGGGATTCAGCCTGCACTTCTGACTTTTGGTTGCGTTGGCTACTGCATAAGTTTAATATAGTTCCATGTGGTTTTTGTTGAGTTCTATAATAAGTGGATTGCCTAGCCCTTTCCATCATTTCGGACCTGTGGTGTGCTATTCTGTTTTCCACGTATTAGACCTCCTCTTCTTAACAAGACTCCATGAGTAGGAGGCACTATGATTTTTTTTTGCGCATGAAATTACTCAATTAGATAGCTTAATCCCATTTGTTGACTCTCTGTTGATCAGCCACTTGAGGGTAAAACTGAGTATATTGCACTAGCCAGTATTTTTTTTATGAGGTAATGCACTAGCCAGTATTAGTACTCGAGGGGAAAACTGAGTGCAGATATTTTTCCAGTGTAAGGCTAACTGAGTACACGTAACGGTGCAGACGTGCAGTACCACGGACGCGTGTCGCGGTGCACAGCGGTTAGGCGGTGCGCGTGTTGAGACCAAACGTCTAGCTTTTTTGAGAAACTGCCGAGACCAACCGTCACGTTGCCAGAGCCCCCTCTCTCCCTCCCTCTGCACACAGTCTCATTCTCACTCACGCACGCAACCACGCCTCTCACGTCCCATCAACTTCTCCAAATCGAAGGAAAAAACACCAACCGCCCACGCGCGCTCCCTGCCGGCGATGGACAAGAAGAATGCGCCGGCGGCCGTCGCCTCCGTGAACTGGGCCTCTCTCTCGGCTGATGGACCACTTCACAAGATCGGCGAATGCTTACTGGCGAACGAGCAGTACGCTGACACCTACTCTGCTATGAGGCAAGTCTGTAGAAATTGGCGCTCAGGTTTACCTGAGCCCGACGTGCACCTGCACGAATGGATCATGCTAGACCACGGCCTTCCACGCGCTGCTGATTTCACCTTCCTCCACCTCCGCACATCCCGCTACGTCACCATCGATCTAACGGAAGTTCATGCAAGGTTCAAATTCCTCCATATCTATAGAGTTAATCTATTTTTATTTTCAATCGTAAACATCTTAGTGCTGAATGTTATCTTCATCAATATATTTTAGATACTACTTTGTCGGCTTTTGCCGTGGCGTCATCGTGCTTGCCCAGAAGAACCAGCCGCACAAGATACGGCTTCTGAACCCACTCACAAAGACATTGAATACTATGTTTGAGGCGCATATGCCAAACGTTATTCTGAAGTCAGTCGCTGTGATGAAGTCCCCGACTATGGTCTTCGTTTCCAAAGATTACCCGGCGGAAATTGCTTGGGTCGATGAGAGCACTCCAACTAAGGGTATAGATGAAGATTGGGGAGAAGGAAGATTTTCGATCGAGCACCATTGTCTGCGTTGCATTACCCCGTTCAATGGTGAATTGTATGCAATAGCTGTGAACAATTTTGAGTTCGGAAAATTAGTGTGCACCAACAATGTCCAGTTGGAGCAGCGTGCGAGCACTGTCAAAATGGATACACTATTTTCATTTCCAGAACTTGGAAATAACAAGTTCTACCTTGTGAAGTCGGATGGTGCTCTGCTGCTTGTGTTGTTGGACAACAAGCATTTGGAGGAAGGTCAACCATTGGTGTACCGTGTGGACACTGAGAGCCGCTCTCTCCATGCCGTCAATAACATTGGCAGTCGTGCCTTCTTCGTCCATTATATCCGGTGTATCTCCGTCGACACCAGAGTGCACCCGACACTTCGACCTGGCTGCATCTACTACACAGATTTTGGTTATATCAGAGAGTACTTTGATGATATAAAGGCCTGGGATGAGTGGCCAATACATGTGAATAGATTAGGAAACTACGGTATGAGAAATGAACAAAGGCCATACCGTTTGGAGGATGTATTGGCTGCACACTGCAGACGGAAGGAGTTCAATGAAAATTTCCTTCAATGGAGTGACGAAGAAATATATGCTGAATGAAGAACATATTCGTTCATCCTGGGGTATCCTAATCTTCATGTTGGCCATACATTGTGTCTTGTATTATTTTCAGATTAGTTTGTCGTGAACATTAACATTGTTATTGGCTGCTTTTGGCTCTTGTATGCAGTTTATGTAGTATTATACTTAGTTTTCTGGATTTATTATGCTGCTGTGAATTTATCCTATACTAGCTTCTAGATTTGACTGATTTTGTTTGTAATGATGATGGCTTGATGTGGCTGCTGGCCTTAACTGCCGAAGCAGAGCAATTAGTACTTAACCAGGTGTACCGTCTTTATATTAGTATTATATTATATTACTTGACCATAGCCATATTCAAAATCAAATCTCAGTCGGGCGGCAAAATCTCCCGCCAATCTAGAAATATTTCAGGCGTGTTTTTGAATGGGATAAGAAGATAGAACACGATGATAGTAACCGATATTCAAGGTGATGATGATTTGATTTTGCACTCGGCCTTGAACAGAGGTACTAGTACGGTCTCACAATTTTTTATCATTATACTTGGACCTTAGCCAAATTCAAAATCTCATAGCGGCAAAACTTCCCGCCCACAAAATACAAAAAATTCACACGCTTTCAAATTCCCATTCTACCCTTGTGGAGATGACAGAAAGTCGGTTGGTGGGGGGGTCTGCCCGTCATTTTTTGGATCACCACCTCCCTAGCCCCGGAAACCCTCCCAAAAAAATTCATTTCCCTCAGACCACCCACCGGAACTTCCCAAGTCCCTCTCTCTACCACCTCCACGACCACCGCACCGGAACATCCCCGCCGGACTTCCCTGGCCTACCCGAGCCCTCGCGATCCTCGTCATCCGGCTGCCTGCCGGAGCCGCTTCATCGACGCCGTCATCAACCGGACCGGATCATCCCCGCCGAACCTCGAAACCATATGCTCATCCAGCAGCCTACCGCAGTCGCTTCAGCTGCGGCATCGTCCACCGCATCGGATCTTGCTCACCGACACCGATGTGCATGAACCGAATCTGCTTCACCGGCGCCGTGCATGATCTAAACTCTTCTACTGTCGCTTTTCTATTGCTTGCCTGCAAGTTCTTGTTTAATCTTGGGGGAACCTGTTTGTGCTAACGACGCGCCGTTACGTCTTTGCAGATTAGATGAGTAACCATGAAGTTTAATGGCCGTCTCTCCAACCCCAAGGAGCACATGTAGTGTACTTCATCACCGGATCTATCAACCCCAGGAAGATCTGCTGTGATTCCCACAGAGTGCTTCTCCTAATGTAAGTCCCTTGTTTTAGCGCCATGTTCTGGGTTCAGATGCTTGTTTGTCTGAAGCTCTTTTAGTTCATTCCTAGTTATGACCGTAACACCTTGCCATTTTCTAGTTCATTGCTAACTTCAAGCGATTGAACATTTTGGTTTGCATTCCCTGCTCTGTAGATGTAGCCATCATAACTTCTATCTTGCTCATTCGTTGTTCATGCCAATCTTGTTCTCCCTGAACATGTTGGTTTGCATTCCCTGTACTACGGTGATGCCATTGTTATTTCTATCTACTTCGTCGTAAGCTAACTGCCTGCTATTAGTTCCTGCATGCTATCGCTCTGCCATCCTGCAGTACAAATTAACTGCCTGCCCTCCGATCCATATTAATTGACTTCAATATGGATGTATTTAGAACTAAAATGTGTCTAGATACATCCATATTAGAGTCAATTAATATGAACCGGAGGGAGTATATAGTTCCTGCATGCTATCGCTCTGCCATCCTGCAGTACAAATTTATTTGAACTCGTCACAGCAGCAACTTCCATCATAATTTTGTCTGCCATCTGATTCTTCAAAAGCTGCAATATTAACTTGTTTCTCTTAATTGGCATGGCGCTCACATATAGAATTGTGAACATATTGGTGTGCATTCCCTTTTCTACAAGTTCAGATCCCACTATATTCCGTTTCTGGTCCATCCTAAGCCGTAGCATTAACTATCCTCTATGTGTTGCTCATTACAACTTTATATCCCGAAACAAATTGATTTTTTTCCCTTATCTACAAGTTTATCAGTGATGCCATTATAACTCCTATCTGTTTTATTCCTAGCTATTATAGTAACATCCTGCTATTATTTAGTTCATGGCCAATTTTAAGTAATTGCACATGTTGGTTCGCATTCCCTGCTCTATAGCTTTTGGCATCGTAACTTCTATATTTGGTTTACATTCCCTGCTCTGTAGATCTAGCCATCATAACTTTATCTTGCTCAGATGTTGTTTCAAAAATTATGGCCTGCTACTATGTTGTTTGTGCCAATTTTTTACTCCATGAACATGTTGGCTTGCATTCCCTGTACTACAGGTGATGCCATTGTTTTGTATCTAGTTCATTGTAAGCTAACAAAGTAAGGACTTAGTTTGGCATGCTATCACTCTGCTATCTAAGCCTGTAGTACAAATAAACTTGTCATATTACTAGATAATAATTTTGTGTGCCATCTTGTTCTTCAAAAGCTGCATTATCGACTTGTTTCTCTGACTTGGCATGACGCTCACATATGGAATGCTGAACATATTGGTTTGCATTCCCTCTTATACAAGTTCACATGTGATCCCACTATATTCTGTATCTTGCTCAGTCGTCGTTACAAAATTTATAGCCTGCTACTATGTTGTTCATGCCAATTTTGTACTCCCTGAACATGTTGGTTTGCATGGGACTCGACAGTAGTAAGTCTGCTGTTTCATTCTAACATGCTCTGTTATATTGGCTGTTGGTATGCGGCATGCACTCTTTGTTTGCTTATTGTGCGCATTACAATGATCTTGTTATAACGACGAAATGATGAGTTCCAAATTCTTTGGCAAACAATATTGTAGTGTCTTTGCCTTTCCATTGTTGTTGTCTTAACTTGTAATGTCTTTGTTTCAGATATAGGTGCTGCATGGACAACTTAAAAGATTGTCGGATCGCTTCATTGTATTGCTAGGTTTAATTACCATTCAATTTCTCTGGGTTCTGTAATATTTTTTTCAATGCCTTGTGATACGTCTCCAACGTATCGATAATTTCTTATGTTCCATGCTACTTTATTGATGATACCTACATGTTTTATGCACATTATATGTCGTATTTATGCATTTTCTGGAACTAACCTATTAACAAGATGCCGAAGTGCCGTTCTGTTTCTGTTTTTGGTTTCAGAAATCCTAGTAACGAAATATTCTCGGAATTGGACGAAATCAACGCCCGTTCCTATTTTGCCCGGAAGCATCCGAGACCCGAGAGCGCCGGAGGGCCCCGTGGGCCCAGATGACATGGTGGCGCGGCCGGTGGGCCGCGCCACCCTATGGTGTGGTCGCCTCGTTGACCCTCTGCGCCGCCTCTTCGCCTATTTAAAGCCCCATCAAAACCCTTACGGAGGAAGCCACGTTACGCGAAACCTTCCGAGCCGCCGCCATCGCGAAGCCAAGATCGGGGACAGGAGTCTCTGTTCGGCACCTGCCGGAGCGGGGAGTGCCCCCGGAAGGCTTCTCCATCGACACCGCTGCCATCTCCACCGCCATCTTCATCACCGCTGCTGCTCCCATGAGGAGGGAGTAGTTCTCCATCGAGGCTCGGGGCTGTACCGGTAGCTATGTGGTTCATCTCTCTCCTATGTGCTTCAATACAATAATCTCATGAGCTGCCTTACATGATTGAGATTCATATGATGATGCTTGTAATCTAGATGTCATTATGCTAGTCAAGTGGGTTTTACTTATGTGATCTCCGGAGACTCCTTGTCCCACGTGTGTAAAGGTGACAGTGTGTGCACCGTGTGGGTCTCTTAGGCTATATTTCACGAAGTACTTATTCATTGTTGAAGAGCGTAGTGAAGTGCTTATTTATATCTCTTGATGATTGCAATGTGTTTGTATCACAATTTATCTATGTGCTACTCTAGTGATGTGTTATTAAAGTAGTTTTATTCCTCCTGCATGTGTGCAAAGGTGACAGTGCGTGCACCGTGTTAGTACTTGGTTTATGCTATGATCATGATCTCTTGTAGATTGCGAAGTTAACTATTGCTATGATAATATTGATGTGATCTATTCCTCCTACATATGCATGAAGGTGACAGTGTGCATGCTATGCTAGTACTTGGTTTAGTCTTTTGATCTATCTTACACTTAAGGTTACTTAAACATGAGCATTATTGTGGAGCTTGTTAACTCCGGCATTGAGGGTTCGTGTAATCCTACGCAATGTGTTCATCATCCAACAAAAGTGTAGAGTATGCATTTATCTATTGTTATGTGATCAATGTTGAGAGTGTCCACTAGTGAAAGTGTAATCCCTAGGCCTTGTTCCTAAATACTGCTGAGTTACTACTGCTTGTTTACTGTTTTACTGTGTTACTACTGCTGCAATACTACCACCATCAACTATACGCCAGCAAGCTATTTTCTGGCACCGTTGCTACTGCTCATATATATTCATACCACCTGTATTTCACTATCTCTTCGCCGAACTAGTGCACCTATTTGGTGTGTTGGGGACACAAGAGACTTCTTGCTTTGTGGTTGCAGGGTTGCATGAGAGGGATATCTTTGACCTCTTCCTCCCTAAGTTCGATAAACCTTGGGTGATCCACTTAAGGGAAAACTTGCTGCTGTTCTACAAACCTCTGCACTTGGAGGCCCAACACTGTCTACAGGAAAGGAGGGGGAACGTAGACATCAAGCACTTTTCTGGCGCCGTTGCCGGGGAGGAAAGGTAAAAGGTACTCACACTCCGGACCTCGGCTACTAAGCTATTTTCTGGTAAGTACTCGAAGCTATTTCCTTTAGACTCTGCAATTGCGACATTTGGTTTCTTGTTTACACTAGTTAGGCATAATGGAAAACAACAAAAATATGAGAGATCTTTATGAACTTTATCTTGAATTAGGACATGATGTGTTTGAAGAAAGAATTAAGAAACCCATGGAACTTTATATGCATGCTAATGGGAATGTTATTACTATGAATGCTTTGAACACCATTGTTGCTAATGCTATGGAAAATTCTAAGCTTGGGGAAGCTGGCTTTGATGAGCATGATATTTTTAGTCCCCCAAGCATTGAGGAGAAAATTTACTTTGATGATACTTTGCCTCCCATTTATGATGATTATAATGATAGTAGTCTTTTGTTACCACCTGTTATGGAGGATAAATTTGATTATGATTACAATATACCTCCTATATTTGATAGCTACTTTGTTGAATTTGCTCCCACTACAATTAATAAGAATGACTATGCTTATGTTGGGAGTAGTAATTATTTTATGCATGAGACTCATGATAAGAATGCTTTAAGTGATAGTTATATTGTTGAGTTTGCTCATGTTGCTACTGAAAGTTATTATGAGAGAGGAAATATGGTTGTAGAAATTTTCATGTTACTAAAATGCCTCTCTATGTGCTGAAATTTTTGAAGCTACACTTGTTTTATCTTCCTATGCTTGTTACTTTGCTCTTCATGAACTTGTTTATTTACAAGATTCCTATGCATAGGAAGCATGTTAGACTTAAATGTGTTTTGAATTTGCCTCTTGATGCTCTCTTTTGCTTCAACTTCTATTTCTTGCGAGTGCATCATTAAAACTGCTGAGCCCATCTTAATGGCTATAAAGAAAGAACTTCTTGGGAGATAACCCATGTGTTATTTTGCTACAGTACTTTGTTTTATATTTGTGTCTTGGAAGTTGTTTACTACTGTAGCAACCTCTCCTTATCAAGTTTTTGTGCCAAGTAAAGTTTCTATGTCAAAGTTGATGTTATATTTGGGATCGCTGCGCAGAAACAGCATTGCTGTCTGTCACGAATCTGGGCACAGTTCTCTGTAGAAAATTCGAAAAAATCTGCCAATTTACGAGCGTGATCCTCAGATATGTACGCAACTTTCATTAGTTTTGAGTTTTTCCATTTGAGCAAGTCTGGTGCCATCTTTAAATTCGTCTTTACGGACTGTTCTGTTTTTGACAGATTCTGCCTTTTATTTCGCATTGCCTCTTTTGCTATGTTGGATTTATTTCTTTGATCCATTAATGTCCAGTAGCTTTATGCAATGTACAGAAGTGTTAAGAATGATTGTGTCACCTCTGAACATATGAATTTTTGATTATGCACTAACCCTCTAATGAGTTTGCTTGAAGTTTGGTGTGAAGGAAGTTTTCAAGGGTCAATAGAAGAGGGTGATATAATGTGATCGAGAAGAGTGAAAGGTCTAAGCTTGGGGATGCCCCGGTGGTTCATCCCTGCATATTTTAAGAAGACTCAAGCATCTAAGCTTGGGGATGCCCAAGGCATCCCCTTCTTCATCGACAACTTATCAGGTTTCTTCTAGTGAAACTATATTTTTATTCGGTCACATCTTATGTACTTTACTTGGAGCGTCTGTGTGCTTTTATTTTTGTTTTTGTTTTGTTATCTTAGTTCTCTGAATAAGTTCATCCTTGTGTGGGAGAGAGACACGCTCCGCTGGTTCGTATGAACACATGTGTTCTTAGCTCATAATATTCATGGCGAAGTTTCCTCTTCGTTAAATTGTTATATGGTTGGAATTGGAAAATGCTACATGTAGTAATTGGTAAAATGTCTTGGATAATGTGATACTTGGCAATTGTTGTGCTCATGTTTAAGCTCTTGCATCATATGCTTTGCACCCATTAATGAAGAAATACATAGAGCTTGCTAAAATTTGGTTTGCATAATTGGTCTCTCTAAGGTCTAGATAATTTCTAGTATTGAGTTTTGAACAACAAGGAAGACGGTGTAAGTCTTATAATGTTTACAATATGTCTTTTATGTGAGTTTTGCTGCACCGGTTCATCCTTGTGTTTGTTTCAAATAAACCTTGCTAGCCTAAACCTTGTATCGAGAGGGAATACTTCTCATGCATCCAAATCCTTGAGCCAACCACTATGCCATTTGTGTCCACCATATCTACCTACTACATGGTATTTCTCCGCCATTCCAAAGTAAATTGCTTGAGTGCTACCTTTAAACAATTCAAAAGTTATTACCTCTTATTTGTGTCAATGTTTTATAGCTCATGAGGAAGTATGTGGTGTTTATCTTTCAATCTTGTTGGGCAACTTTCACCAATGGACTAGTGGCTTCATCCGCTTATCCAATAATTTTGCAAAAAGAGCTGGCAATGGGATTCCCAGTCCCAAATTAATTAACAAAAATAGACACTCCTCCATGGTATGTGATTGTTGGACGGCACCCGAAGGATTCGGTTAGCCATGGCTTGAGAAAGCAAAGGTGGGGAGGAGTGTCATCATAATAAAACTAAAATAAAAAGGCACTCCTTCATGGTATGAGATTGTTGGCAGGCACCCGAGGATTCGGTTAGCCATGGTTTGTGAAAGAAAGGTTGGAAAGAGTGCCACACAAAAATAAAAATAAAATGGGAGCCGCTCTTTGAAGGTTTGTCTGGCAAGGGGGTTAGAGTACCCGCTACCATTCGTTGACAACAACAAACACCTCTCAAAATTTTACTTTTATGCTCTCTTTATGTTTTCAAAACCAAAGCTCTAGCACAAATATAGCAATCGATGCTTTCCTCTTTGAAGGACCATTCTTTTACTTTTATTGTTGAGTCAGTTTACCTATCTCCTTCCACCTAAGAAGCAAACACTTGTGTGAACTGTGCATTGATTCCTACATACTTGCATATTGCACTTGTTATATTACTTTATGTTGACAATATCCATGAGATATACATGTTATAAGTTGAAAGCAACCGCTGAAACTTAATCTTCCTTAGTGTTGCTTCAATACCTCTACTTTGAATTATTGCTTTACAAGTTAACTCTTATGCAAGACTTATTGATGCCTGTCTTGAAAGTACTATTCATGAAAAGTCTTTGCTTTATGATTCAGTTGTTTACTCATGTCATTACCATTGTTTTGATCGCTGCATTCATTACATATGTTTACAATATGATCAAGTTTATGATGGCATGTCACTTAAGAAATTATCTTTGTTATCGTTTTACCTGCTCGGGACGAGCAGAACTAAGCTTGGGATGCTGATACGTCTCCAACGTATCGATAATTTCTTATGTTCCATGCTACTTTATTGATGATACCTACATGTTTTATGCACATTATATGTCGTATTTATGCATTTGGAACTAACCTATTAACAAGATGCCGAAGTGCAGTTCCTGTTTCTGCTGTTTTTGGTTTCAGAAATCCTAGTAACGAAATATTCTCGGAATTGGACGAAATCAACGCCCGGTTCCTATTTTGCCCGGAAGCATCCAGAACACCCGAGCCGCCGAGGGGGGCCTGTGGGCCAGATGACATGGTGGCGCGGCGGGGCGGGCCCGCGCCACCCTATGGTGTGGTCGCCTCGTTGACCCTCCTGCGCCGCCTCTTCGCCTATTTAAAGCCCCGCATCCCTTACGGAGGAAGCCACGTTACGCGAAACCTTCCAGAGCCGCCGCCATCGCGAAGCCAAGATCTGGGGGACAGGAGTCTCTGTTCCGGCACCCTGCCGGAGCGGGAAGTGCCCCGGAAGGCTTCTCCATCGACACCGCTGCCATCTCCACCGCCATCTTCATCACCGCTGATGAGGAGGGAGTAGTTCTCCATCGAGGCTCGGGGCTGTACCGGTAGCTATGTGGTTCATCTCTCTCCTGTGCTTCAATACAATAATCTCATGAGCTGCCTTACATGATTGAGATTCATATGATGATGCTTGTAATCTAGATGTCATTATGCTAGTCAAGTGGGTTTTACTTATGTGATCTCCGGAGACTCCTTGTCCCACGTGTGTAAAGGTGACAGTGTGTGCACCGTGTGGGTCTCTTAGGCTATATTTCACGAAGTACTTATTCATTGTTGAAGAGCGTAGTGAAGTGCTTATTTATATCTCTTGATGATTGCAATGTGTTTGTATCACAATTTATCTATGTGCTACTCTAGTGATGTGTTATTAAAGTAGTTTTATTCCTCCTGCATGTGTGCAAAGGTGACAGTGCGTGCACCGTGTTAGTACTTGGTTTATGCTATGATCATGATCTCTTGTAGATTGCGAAGTTAACTATTGCTATGATAATATTGATGTGATCTATTCCTCCTACATATGCATGAAGGTGACAGTGTGCATGCTATGCTAGTACTTGGTTTAGTCTTTTGATCTATCTTACACTTAAGGTTACTTAAACATGAGCATTATTGTGGAGCTTGTTAACTCCGGCATTGAGGGTTCGTGTAATCCTACGCAATGTGTTCATCATCCAACAAAAGTGTAGAGTATGCATTTATCTATTCTGTTATGTGATCAATGTTGAGAGTGTCCACTAGTGAAAGTGTAATCCCTAGGCCTTGTTCCTAAATACTGCTGAGTTACTACTTGTTTTTGTTTTACTGTGTTACTACTGCTGCAATACTACCACCATCAACTATACGCCAGCAAGCTATTTTCTGGCACCGTTACTGCTCATATATATTCATACCACCTGTATTTCACTATCTCTTCGCCGAACTAGTGCACCTATTTGGTGTGTTGGGGACACAAGAGACTTCTTGCTTTGTGGTTGCAGGGTTGCATGAGAGGGATATCTTTGACCTCTTCCTCCCTGAGTTCGATAAACCTTGGGTGATCCACTTAAGGGAAAACTTGCTTGTTCTACAAACCTCGCACTTGGAGGCCCAACACCGTCTCTGAAAGGAGGGGACGTAGACATCACCTTGCGATGTAATATTTAGTTAGTTTTTATAGTTCTTTCGCGCATTTTTCTTTGGTGCTTGTGGTAAGTGAGGCTATTCGACAGAAATCAATGCTGCGTAAATATTCTCAGTATCTAAATCACGAATTCCCATCCCTTAAACGGCCCAATTAAGCAAAATCACATATGTGCCTGCCCGCAAAATCCTAAAGCGCATATTATGCCGGCATATAAACAACAACTAAACGGGCTGGCCCACTTACTTCTTGGGCCAGCCCATTTGATTTGTGGACCCGATGGCGTGTAACTCACACGTTCGTTGGGAACCCCAAGAGGAAGAAGGTATGATGCGCACAGTAGCAAGTTTTCCCTCAGAAAGAAACCAAGGTTTAATCGAACCAGGAGGAGCCAAGAAGCACGTTGAAGGTTGATGGTCGCGAAATGTGATGCGGCGCAACACCAGGGATTCCGGCGCCAACTAGGAACCTGCACAACACAACCCAAGTACTTTGTCCCAACGAAACAGTGAGGTTGTCAATCTCACCGGCTTGCTGTAACAAAGGATTAAACGTATCGAGTGGAAGATGTTTGCAAAGAAAACAGTAAAACAAGTAGATTGTATGCTATGTAAAGAATAGGACCGGGGTCCACAGTTCACTAGAGGTGTCTCTCCCATAAGATAAAGCATGTTGGGTGAACAAATTACAGTCGGGCAATTGACAAATAGAGAAAGGCATAACAATGCATATACATGATATGGTAAATATAGTGAGATTTAATTGGGCATTACGACAAAGAACATAGACCGCCATCCAACTGCATCTATGCCTAAAAAGTCCACCTTCAGGTTATCATCCGAACCCCCTCCAGTATTAAGTTGCAAAGCAACAGACAATTGCATTAAGTATGGTGCGTAATGTAATCAACAACTACATCCTTAGACATAGAATCAATGTTTTATCCCTAGTGGCAACAGCACATCCACAACCTTAGAACTTTGTCACTGTCCCAGATTCAATGGAGGCATGAACCCACTATCGAGCATAAATACTCCCTCTTGGAGTTAAGAGTAAAAACTTGGCCAGAGCCTCTACTAATAACGGAGAGCATGCAAGATCATAAACAACACATGAACAATAGATTGATAATCACCATAATCATAGTACTCTCTATCCATCGGATCCCGACAAACACAACATATAGTATTACAGATAGATGATCTTGATCATGTTAGGCAGCTCACAAGATCCAACAATGAAGCACAACAAGGAGAAGACGACCATCTAGCTACTGCTATGGACCCATGGTCCAGGGGTGAACTACTCACTCATCACTCCGGAGGCGACCATGGCGGTGTAGAGTCCTCCGGAGATGAATCCCCTCTCGGCGGTGCGGAGGCGATCTCCAGAATCCCCGAGATGGGATTCGGGCGCGGCGTCTCGGAAGGTTTTCCGTATCGTGGCTCTCGGTGCTGGGGGTTTCGCGACGGAAGCTTTAAGTAGGCGGAGGGTCAACGCGGGGCCACACGAGGGGCCCAGGAGGTAGGTCGGCGCGGCCAGGCCTGGCCGCGCCGGCCTCCCTCTGGCCGCCTCGTGGCCCCACTTCGTTAGGTCTTCGGTCTTCTGGAAGCTTCGTGCAAAAATAGGACCCCGGGCGAAAGTTTCGTCCAATTCCGAGAATATTTCTTTACTAGGATTTCTGAAACCAAAAACAGCAGAAAACAACAACCGGCTCTTCGGCATCTTGTTAATAGGTTAGTTCCGAAAAATGCATAAATATGACATATAATGTGCATAAAACATGTAGGTATCATCAATAAAGTGGCATGGAACATAAGAAATTATCGATACGTTGGAGACGTATCAGCATCCCCAAGCTTAGTTCTGCTCGTCCCGAGCAGGTAAAACGATAACAAAGATAATTTCTGAAGTGACATGCCATCAAAATCTTGATCAAACTATTTGTAAACATATGTAATGAATGCAGCGATCAAAACAAAGGTAATGACATGAGTAAACAACTGAATCATATAGCAAAGACTTTTCATGAATAGTACTTTCAAGACAAGCATCAATAAGTCTTGCATAAGAGTTAACTCATAAAGCAATAAATCAAAGTAAAGGTGTTGAAGCAACACATAGGAAGATTAAGTTTCAGCGGTTGCTTTCAACTTATAACATGTATATCTCATGGATATGGTCAACATAAAGTAATATAACAAGTGCAATATGCAAGTATGTAGGAATCAATGCACAGTTCACACAAGTGTTTGCTTCTTAAGGTGGAAGGAGATAGGTAAACTGACTCAACAATAAAAGTAAAAGAATGGTCCTTCAAAGAGGAAAGCATCGATTGCTGTATTTGTGCTAGAGCTTTTATTTTGAAAACATGAAACAATTTTGTCAACGGTAGTAATAAAGCATATGAGTTATGAAAATTATATCTTACAAGTTGCAAGCCTCACGCATAGTATACTAATAGTGCCCGCACCTCGTCCTACTTAACTTGGACTACCGGATCTTCGCATGCCATGTTTCAACCAAGTGTCACAAAGGGGTACCTCCATGCCGCCTGTACAAAGGTCCAAGGAGAATGCTCGCATTTGGGATTTCTCGCTTTTGATTATTCTCAACTTAGACATCCATACGGGACAACATGGACAACAGATAATGGACTCCTCTTTAATGCATAAGAATGTAGCAAAGTTATTATTCTCATATGAGATTGAGGATATATGTCCAAAACTGAAACTTCCACCATGATTCATGGCTTTAGTTAGCGGCCCAATGTTCTTCTCTAACAATTTTGCATGCTCCAACCACTAAAATGATAGACCTTCAGACAAGACGGACATGCATAGCAACTCACATGATATTCAACATTAGTTGATGGCGTTCCCCAGAAGCATGGTTATCGCACAACAGGCAACTTAATAAAATATAAGGTGCATAAGTACATATTCAATACTACGATAGTTTTTAAGGCTATTTTGTCCCATGAGCTATATATTGAAAAGGTGAATGATGGAATTTTAAAGGTAGCACTCAAGCAATTTACTTTGGAATGGCGGAGAAATACCATGTAGTAGGTAGGTATGGTGGACACAAATGGCATAGTAGTTGGCTCAAGGATTTTGGATGCATGAGAAGTATTCCCTCTCGATACAAGGTTTAGGCTAGCAAGGTTATTTGAAGCAAACTCAAGGATGAACAAGTGCAGCAAAACTCACATAAAAGACATATTGTAAACATTATAAGACTCTACACTGTCTTCCTTGTTGTTCAAAACTCAATACTAGATATTATCTAGACCTTCGAGAAACCAAATATGCAAATCAAATTTTAGCAAGCTCTATGTATTTCTTCACTAATAGGTGCAAAGTATATGATGCAAGAGCTTAAACATGAGCACAACAATATTGCCAAGTATCACATTATCCAAGACATTTTACCAATTACACTACATGTAGCATTTTTCAATTCCAACCATATAACAATTTAACGAAGAGGAAACTTCGCCATGAATATTATGAGCTAAGAACACATGTGTTCATACGAACCAGCGGAGCGTGTCTCTCCCACACAAGGATGAACTTATTCAGAGAACTAAGATAACAAAACAAAAATAAAAATAAAAGCACACAGACGCTCCAAGTAAAATACATAGGATGTGACGGAATAAAAATATAGTTTCACTAGAAGAAACCTGATAAGTTGTCGATGAAGAAGGGGATGCCTTGGGCATCCCCAAGCTTAGACGCTTGAGTCTTCTTAAAATATGCAGGGGTGAACCACGGGGGCATCCCCAAGCTTAGAGCTTTCACTCCTCTTGATCATAGTATATCATTCTCCTCTCTTGACCCTTGAAAACTTCCTTCACACCAAACTTCAAGCAAACTCATTAGAGGGTTAGTGCATCATTAATAATTCACACATTCAGAGGTGACACAATCATTATTTTCACTTCTGGACATTGCATAATGCTACTGGACATTAATGGATCAAAGAAATAAATCCAACATAGCAAAAGAGGCAATGCGAAATAAAAGGCAGAATCTGTCAAAAACAGAACAGTCCGTAAAGACGAATTTAAATCTGGCACTAGACTTGCTCAAATGGAAAAACTCAAAACTAATGAAAGTTGCGTACATATCTGAGGATCACGCTCGTAAATTGGCAGATTTTTTCGAATTTTCTACAGAGAATTGTGCCCAGATTCGTGACAGACAGCAATGCTGTTCTGCGCAGCGATCCCAAATATAACATCAACTTTGACATAGAAACTTTACTTGGCACAAAAACATGATAAGGAGAGGTTGCTACAGTAGTAAACAACTTCCAAGACTCAACAAAACAAAAAATTGCTGTAGGTAAAAACATGGGTTGTCTCCCATAAGCGCTTTTCTTTAACGCCTTTCAGCTAGGCGCAAAAAGTGCAAATCAAGTATTATCGAGAGATGAAGCATCAAAATCATTACCAGGGGTGTTGGGAGTTTTCTCAACCAAGCATAGTATATTTGATATATAAGTTTTAGCGTCTCCCTTTTCATTGGTCTTAGGCTTGCTACTCTCATCAAACAAATTTTCAGGAACAAGCCAAGCATAGTTATTTTCTAATGC
This sequence comes from Lolium multiflorum, assembly GCA_030979885.1. Taxonomy (NCBI): domain Eukaryota; kingdom Viridiplantae; phylum Streptophyta; class Magnoliopsida; order Poales; family Poaceae; genus Lolium; species Lolium multiflorum. Next base: position 93,044,116 of record CM061747.1, read on the forward strand.
ATCATTCATAGCTAGGAGTTTACATGGTATTGGTGCTTTGATTTCACCACCATCATTAATGTTATTAGTGTACCTTATTCTATCCATGTCCATTTTTTCAAGGAGACCAATAAAATTGGTATGAGAACCTAGCATATTAAATTTAGCAAAAACCTTTCTAGCCTCTCTTGCTAGACCACCAAATTCTCTAAGAAGGGTTTCTAAAACAAAATCTTTCTTTTCCCCTTCTTCCATATCACCAAGTGTAAGAAACATGTGTTGGATTAAAGGATTGAGATTAACAAATTTAGTTTCCAACATGCGAACTAAAGCAGCAGCAGCAATTTCATAGGTAGGTGCAAGTTCTACCAAGTGTCTATCTTCAAAATCTTCAGTAATACTAACATGATTGAAAAATTCTTCTATATTATTTCTCCCAACTATGGACCCACGTCCTACCGGTATGTCTTTTGTGGTGAAATTAAAAGGAAACATGATGCAATAAGCAAAAAGTAAACTAGGCAAATAAAGTAAAGACGAGTAACTAAATTTTTTTGTGTTTTTGATATAGAGAGCAAGACAATAAATAAAGTAAAACTTGCAACTAATTTTTTGTATTTTGATTTAGTGCAGCAAACAAAGTAGTAAATAAAATAAAGCAAGACAAAAACAAAGTAAAGAGATTGAGAAGTGGAGACTCCCCTTGCAGCGTGTCTTGATCTCCCCAACGGCGCCAGAAAAAGAGCTGGCGTGTAGTTGACGTGGGAGTTAGAAATCTTTGTGGTGTAGCTTTTCTTCAGTTCCCGGCAACGGCGCCGAAAAAGCTTGATGGCGTGTAACTCACACGTTCGTTGGGAACCCCAAGAGGAAGGTATGATGCGCACAGCAAGTTTTCCCTCAGAAAGAAACCAAGGTTTAATCGAACCAGGAGCCAGCCACGTTGAAGGTTGATGGTCGCGAAATGTGATGCGGCGCAACACCAGGGATTCCGGCGCCAACTAGGAACCTGCACAACACAACCCAAGTACTTTGTCCCAACGAAACAGTGAGGTTGTCAATCTCACCGCTTGCTGTAACAAAGGATTAAACGTATCGAGTGGAAGATGTTTGCAAAGAAAACAGTAAAACAAGTAGATTGTATGCTATGTAAAGAATAGGACCGGGGTCCACAGTTCACTAGAGGTGTCTCTCCCATAAGATAAAGCATGTTGGGTGAACAAATTACGGTCGGGCAATTGACAAATAGAGAAAGGCATAACAATGCATATACATGATATGGTAAATATAGTGAGATTTAATTGGGCATTACGACAAAGAACATAGACCGCCATCCAGCATCTATGCCTAAAAGTCCACCTTCAGTTATCATCCGAACCCCCTCCAGTATTAAGTTGCAAAGCAACAGACAATTGCATTAAGTATGGTGCGTAATGTAATCAACAACTACATCCTTAGACATAGAATCAATGTTTTATCCCTAGTGGCAACAGCACATCCACAACCTTAGAACTTTCTGTCACTGTCCCAGATTCAATGGAGGCATGAACCCACTATCGAGCATAAATACTCCCTCTTGGAGTTAAGAGTAAAAACTTGGCCAGAGCCTCTACTAATAACGGAGAGCATGCAAGATCATAAACAACACATGAACAATAGATTGATAATCACCATAATCATAGTACTCTCTATCCATCGGATCCCGACAAACACAACATATAGTATTACAGATAGATGATCTTGATCATGTTAGGCAGCTCACAAGATCCAACAATGAAGCACAACAAGGAGAAGACGACCATCTAGCTACTGCTATGGACCCATGGTCCAGGGTGAACTACTCACTCATCTCCGGAGGCGACCATGGCGGTGTAGAGTCCTCCGGGAGATGAATCCCCTCTCCCAGAGGCGCCGGAGGCGATCTCCAGAATCCCCGAGATGGGATTCGCGGCGCGGCGTCTCGAAGGGTTCCGTATCGTGGCTCTCGGTGCGGGGTTTCGCGACGGAAGCTTTAAGTAGGCGGAGGGTCAACGCGGGGCCACAGGGGCCCAGGAGGTAGGTCGGCGCGGCCGGGGCTGGGCCGCGCCGGCCTCCCTCTGGCGCCTCGTGGCCCCACTTCGTTAGGTCTTCGGTCTTCTGGAAGCTTCGTGCAAAAATAGGACCCGGGCGAAAGTTTCGTCCAATTCCAGAATATTTCTTTACTAGGATTTCGAAACCAAAAACAGCGAAAAACAACTGGCTCTTACATCTTGTTAATAGGTTAGTTCCGAAAATGCATAAATATGACATATAATGTGCATAAAACATGTAGGTATCATCAATAAAGTGGCATGGAACATAAGAAATTATCGATACGTTGGAGACGTATCAACCCCACACTCTAATTGGGCTGGCCCACTTGCATTAAGGTGGACCCCACATACTACTGGGCCGGCCCACAAAATAGTTGGGCCAGCCCATTTGCTTTGTGGTGGACCCCACATACTAAATGGGCCGGCCTTTAAGGAAAGTGGGACCCACTGTGTTTTGGCCCGCCCACTATCTTGTTGGGCCGGCCCTGCTATATGGTGGACCCCACATACTAATTGGGCCGGCCTTCAACAGAAAGTGGGGCCACTTTGTGTTTTTGGGCGGCCACTGTGTTGGGCCACCCATTTGCTATATGGTGGTCCCACATGGTAAACGGGGCCCTTTAATAGGAAGGTGGGACCCACTTGTGTTTTTGCGGCCCACTATCTTGTTGGGCCGGCCCACTTTCTATATGGTGGACCCCACATACCAAATGGGCGGCCCATTAAGAAATGTGGGACCCACCTGTGTTTTTGGCCCCCGCTAGCTTGTGGGCGGCCACTTGCTATATGGTGGACCCCACATACTAAATGGGCCGGCCCTTTAACAGGAAGGTGGGACCCACCTGTGTTTTTGGCCCGCCCACTATTCCGGCCCCCTTGCTATATGGTGGACCCCACATACTAAATGGGCCGACCCAGTGGAAAGTGGGACCCACTGTGTTTTGCCCGCCCTTGCTATACGGTGGACCCTACACACTAAATGGGCCCTTTTAACGGGAAAGTGGGACCCACCTCGTTTTGGCCCGACCACTTGCTTCTTGGGCCGGCCCAGTTGTTGTGGACCCCACATGTTAAATGGGCCGGCCCATTTAAGTTTTGACCAGTCAACATTAGAGGTTAGGCCCGGCCCACGTAACTAATGGACCAGCCCAGCTATATAGTTGACCGGTCAAACTATGTCATCTGGCCGGCGCAAGACGTGGCAGGCCTCGTGTGGGCCTACCATCTACCACGGGGTTTCGGCGTTAACGCCGATAGCGGCGATTGACGTCGCACGTGTCGGTTGCATGACGTCGCATCAACGGGCTCCCGAAACACTTCCGCAACGGTCCGATTTTCCGTGGCGGAAGGCGCCCAAGCGCGGACCGAAAAAAATCGTCGTTGGACTTTGCTGACGCAGTTCGACAACAGAACCCATATCGTCGGGTTAGGCCCATAGGCGACGAAAAATGCCCCTTAGTTGACGATTTTGGGACGTTGTCTATCAGAACTTTTCTTGTAGTGAACAATATATAACGCTATGATGGCCAGATCCCAATCCAATCAAGGCAAGCACGTACTCCACAAGAAATAGTGAAATAATGACAAGGGAGAAAAAAGACAGGCCTTTCTACTCGTTGATGGTACTACCGCTGCTTGTGTTCTTCATGGGTTTCTTCTTCGTCCCCGATTTCAAGCTTTTCCTCCTCGCCGCCTGCTAGACCCTTCTGCTACCCGCCTTCATCGATGTCTCCTTCGGCTGTACGCTTTGCGTAACTACCTCGACCTAGCAGTGGAGTGAACGACTCGGCTTCCTAGACCTCGTTCCGCCGCGAGAGAGCCCCGTAGGAGAAGGCACAAGAGGACGCCGACGGCAAGCTGGGAGAGGATGGAAAATGAGAGGCGGCATGCGGGGTGCGGCGGCTAGGGTTTCCATCGGGGGTTTTGTCTCAGGAATCAGGATGCGCCATTGCAGGCGAACGGTTCGGATCGTCGCGGAGCTCGTTCTCAGATTGAACGGCTGATAATTCTTAGACGCGTCGGCACAGTAAAAAGAGGTCTTTTGCGCTGCGGACCAGGTCCTTTATCGTGCGAGACTGGGTCTTTCATGCGTGAGGGGGATACACACTTGCTTGTTCTCAATCCCAATTACTACCCAGGGCTTGTACCAGACACTCCAGATTAACCAAATCGTACGGCTAGCGAGGAGGCCGATGGGAAGCAGATATCGAGCTCCGATGCCTAGTCCTCCCCCTTTCTTACCATGGTATCTAAGAGAACTGAAAGGTTTTTAAAGGGTTAGCTTTAATACAAATGATCATTTACTTAAAAAAGACTAGTACAAATGCCCGTGTGTTGCCACGGGTCCTCAAATTTCATTTCTCAATACACATATAATTTACAACTCACTATGAAAATTCAAAACAAATAAGGGATATCATAATATACTATAGCATGATAATACCGAACGCAATAACAAGATAGCATTGTAACTCCAATGATGATAAATTTAGCATGTTCCTTTCTGAACCCAAAGGCACAAGTGACGCAATCAAGCCTCTTTGAAGAAAGGCAATCATCATTGACATTAGATCAAACACATCTACCTAACTTTGGCCACTTCAGATGCAAGAAATTTGTAACAATGGTGACACAAACACAGTATCAAATCACAACACCACACTGACCTAACTCAAACAGTATGCAAGCAATAGCTCTACCGCTAGGCACAACTCTAAAAGAACTCAAAAGTCAAGGTACTTCCCTCCGGACTTCGTGTTCATGCCTACCGCCCTCTTGCTGTTGTTGGCGATGAAATCACACCACACTGACCTAACTCAAACAGTATGCAAGCAATAGCTCTACCGCTAGGCACAACTCTAAAAGAACTCAAAAGTCAAGGTACTTCCCTCCGGACTTCGTGTTCATGCCTACCGCCCTCTTTGTTGTTGGCGATGGCTAGACATTCTGTACTTCATGGGAAGCTCTGATTCCACGGGCCTTGGTACCTCAGGAGGCGTGCTGCAACGGATGAAAGCCCAGTTCACGCCCTCGAAGAATGGATGTTGTTTTATCTCCGTCGCACCCCTCTTCACACCGAGACACTGCTCATCATCAACATGAGATCAAACACATCTACCTAATTTTGGCCACTTTAGATGCAAGAAGTTTGTAACAGTGGTGACACAAACATCACCGTATATCACCGTATCAAATCAACACCACACTGACCTAACTCAAACAGTATGCAAGAAATAGCTCTGCCGCTAGGCACACTCTAAAAGAACTCAAAAGTCAAGATACTTCCCTCCGGACTTCGTGTTCATGCCGCCGCCGAGTCGATCTAGTATACCAGTAGATTCTTTAAATTCTGGGAAATCCTTTTGTGGAGATAAACTTCCTTCTTGTATATCAGAATATGAAACAAAAAGAAGAAAGCGTAGGGCAAAGATCTCATCATCTACACCCTGCTATAAAACAAACAAACAGAAGAAAATTTTGCTCGCTTGATGTTCTCTAGACATCAATTGTAAGAGTTGGTCATTAAATTTAGCAGCCACTGTTAAGAAGACATGAACTTTGTAAATACCATGTACTGACGCCTTCAGCCGCTTACTCAACTGTTAGTCTGATTCTGATAACATTTAACTACTGGTGAAACTAATAGATAGGTTCCATGACTGCAATTCTATTTAGCCATGATTGAAAAGTAATGGTGATACATTGGTTTCATAACTGCACTTCAAATCCTGGTGATATGCATATTTCAATAAAAAATCTAATCTCACTCAAATGTAGAAAATGGGAGTTCATCTATACATAGAAACCCCCTACACAACAAAAGTGTTCACGTGGATCAGGAGCAAAAAATACCTAGCAGCGCCTAGGAGATGGACTAAGTACTCGATGATCAGAGATATTTGAAAGATTTTGGGATGGATTATTGGATCTGACCTTGGGGAAATTGGCAGTTGTCATGGACGAATCAAATCGCAGCCCACCTCGGCGGGCTCCCCCTCCTCGTCTTTGTCTCTGGAATTGGCCACGGCGGGGAGCGCCGTCGACGGCATAGCGACGGCGACAACTATTAACTCCCGCTAGGAGACGTACACTTTGGGGAGGGTCGTCTCCGGCGAAGCGGCGATGTCCGGACGCCAGCCTCTCCATGAATTGGCTTTTCGCTACAGCTTCGTAAGCTATAAGGAAGGAAATTGTAGATCAATGAGACTAATTGCGGCAACAAATCGCTGGATTGTAGTGAAGAAATCGCGAGTTAAAGTTAATTTTCCTTGAACCAAACGATGAGCCTGCATGAACGAAAAACCTTGCTCGTGGTGATCTCCATGGAAAACTCACCTTGCGCTCAACCTAGAACTCGTGCTCGACGGCGTGGGCTGACTGGAGGATGGTACCCACCGGCTTCTTCGGCAGCACGAGGCCTCGAGGTGGTTGTTCTAACAGTGGTAGAACTTCGTGAGGGACCTTCTCCTCTCTAAGGAGAATGTCCTCCCTGGCCGCAACATCATGTACCTTCTGCCGGAGCATCTACCTGCAGGAGGCGCGCATGACGATGGCCAGCATGTCTGGTGGAGTTGTATCCGGGAGGCCAGTGGCGGAGCTTGATAAAAATCTTAGTAGGGGCGAAACTACAAAATGAGATAAAAAATTGGAACGCAAATCATACGACAACATGCTAAAATCCGTAGAAGCTTGAGAAATTTATATAATATGTTGACTTTATTCACAAAATACATTTCTAGCATCAACATACGACATAAGCTACTTCAAAACAAAATAAACTTTCTACTAAACCATGGACATTCACATTTGTCATATATAACCTTATCACTACAGATTAGCTCTTCATTTCTTTGCTCCCCCAAAATGCAAAAGAACATCCTCACAGAAATTCCCCTCTATATTTACCAGAAAGTTGTTGGGGAAAAAATCGTCGCTACTTCCTAGCTACACAATGAAACAACAATCTGCAATCAACAAGTTCAGCGTGTTATTAAACTATAACATAGCTAGAATTTTCCCCAATCTATAACAATCTGCAAGAATCTATAACAATCTGCAAGATTTTTTCCCAATCTATAACAATCTTAATCTGCAAGATCGGAGCTATTCAAGCAAGAACTAAATTCAGACTCCGGTAGGAAAGGGAAAATTTACCAGCAGTGAAACTTGAATGAAGGGAAAGAGTTCGTCGGACAGCCGGAGACCGCAGCCGCCCTACCTCATCCACCACCCGGTGGCCACGCCCTCAGAGAGCAGGATGAGGGGCAGTACCGGGCGGCGCCGCCCCAGCGCTAAGCTCTAGACGGACCGATGGGCCAAGGACGCGGCCGAATCGCGTGAGTCCCAGCGAGGCGCGAGGTGGTCGGTGAAGTGGTATGTCGACGGAGACCCCGGCGTGAGAGCGGCTAGGTTCTGATCGAATTTGAGAGATTCTCCCCTTCCCGTACGCCCGAAGCTCGAAGGAAAAAAGCCACAGATCGATTCCTTACCGCTCCCGTCGCCTAGTGGCCTCCTCCACAGATTGAGTCCCTGCTGGCCTGCTCACCGTGCGTGGCGCGCGATGGAGGCCTTCTGACCGCCGCTGCCGGCACCCCGCTCCATCGGCGGCCAATCACATCCACAACACCATATGCTCAGTCGTCGTCTAAGTTCACGAACACACTACCGATGCGTCGAGATCGAGGTGGAGCACTCTTGGATCGAGAGTGGTGACGTGGGAGGGGAGAGGATGGCGGCGCTGGAATCTGGAGAGGACGAGAGAGGTGGTTCTCGACTGCGGCGTGAGCGGCGGCAGGCGGAAGATCTACGGGCGAGCGGAGCGGCGATTGCGGGAGGGTTTCCTCCTTCCGTTCGGGAGGTGTGACGAAGCGGGGAGCGGAATACAGGAAGACGAAAGGGTTTGACCAATTTTGTTTGACTAAGGTGGAAGGGTAAAATGGTCAGATGAAAATATGTAGGACGAAAGCTTTGACCGGAGGAAACAGAACTAGAGATTGATTTAGATTACCCACCGTTTTTACCTTCCGCGCCTGGAGAATCCACGCAACCCGCAGCAGCACCAAAGGCCTTCCGGCCTTCTTTCCTGACTTCCTCCGCGTTCTCCCCTTCATCTCGCACTGCTATGGCTCCTCTTCTCCTCGCTGTCCTAGCGCTCCACCTTGCCGCCGCCGGGGTCTCCGCCGCGTCGAGCGTCCCCGGTTCTGGCCCTTTCGACCCCTCCCGCATCGTCCAGCTCTCGTGGCGACCCAGGTAACGATCTGATCTACCCCTCCCCCCTTCACATCTCTCAGGCCCATAGTGTACGTACGACCCTGATGGCTGTTTCCCTCGTACGCGCCGCGGTTAGGGCGTTCCTCCTCAAGGGATTCCTGTCGGACGCGGAATGCGACCACATGATCGAGCTGGTGAGTGTTCGCCACTCGATCTCGTTGTCCTGAGGCTGATTCTTTTTTTTTTTTTTTGATTTATTCGATTGCTCTTGCGTGGTATGTAGGCGAAGGATAAGCTTGAGAAGTCTATGGTGGCGGACAACGAATCCGGTAAGAGCGTCCAGAGCGAGGTGCGGACCAGCTCTGGCATGTTCCTGGAGAAGAAGCAGGTCAGCACGAACGCACCCTGTGATTTTATTTTTATGTTTTTGATAATCTTCCGGGGTTACAGTGCTCAACAGCTGATAACCTAGAGACCTAGGTAGGAATTGCTTCCGTATCTACCGATGTTGATGAGGGAATTAGTAAGTGTTGGAACTAATCTTGTTAGTTCGTAGTTTATTATGTTTATTTGTTTGAGTTGTTCATGTAATCTAGTTGCCCGGCCAGAAAGCTGCGTAGTATACACACATGGAGATGCGATCAGTGTGTATGCAAGCTTAATGGTCTGGATTAGAAAGGAATAAGTCTAGCTAAATGTGTGCAGATCGTGCGTGTGCATGCAGGTAGCCAGTAGAGTGATTAGTGGATCAAATAGATTAGGAGTTTGCATGAAGTCAGGGAAGTAGTTGCGCACGTTCTGGACGTGAGAATACGAAGCGGATCAGAGCGTTGGCCCCTAATCGTGTTAGCTGCTGTATTTATACCTTCCATTGAGTAATGAAAGTGTGGCCGTGCGGGCAGAGAAACAATGTAGTCTTTGTGAGTGCCAAGGGAGGTCTAGCCAAAGCCATCGTGTCCTTCCTTGGTACTTGCGTGCGTGTGTTGGGTTTTGGTGTGTGTTCATGAGAGATTGTGAGGAAGAAGAGGGAGCTGCAAGGTGCAGCTCCTGCAGTAAGTGCACTTAGCCTAGTGGCCTTTTTAGGTCGTAGAACAAATGGATTGATATTTTGGCGGGATCCTTTTGTAGGCGCCAGAGCCACTGCCATAGGCTTGTTACGATGAAGAAGTTTTTCATTTATCTTTTCAAAACTCGCGAGTAAACTGTTACAGGGATGCCTAGGAGGGCGAATTATGTGCTTGTATTGATTCAGGATGGTAGAGATTAATGATTTAGAAGGTGAATTTCTATGTTCGGATTAATTAATTGATGTTACGGTGTTCTTATGTCACCATGATTTGTGAGCGGAATGTGTGCATTTATTGGTTCATCAACTAGCAGCAGGCAACAACAATAGCATATACTATTTCTTTCATCAATTTATCAGGTGCAAGTCACAATTCAGGTGTAATCTCACAGCTTCGATGGTCAATGCACAAAATCAATGTGGAATTCGAAGAAAACATACATGTATAGCTTAATTTACGCCATCCATGGCTAACATTTTCAGTCCACTTTCATTATGTCGAGTGACAAAAATGCGAAAATTCTGAATACTGTTAAAACAGAAGGAAAGAAATATAGGAAAATGCTATTTACAACAAACATGTATTTGATTCTTCTGACACACCTGGAGTTCAAGTTTTAAAAGGTATTAGAGTCTTCACATAACATCATAAATTTTCAATTTCGTAAAGTTAACATGGTTCCTTAATTGAAGCCGGGTTACATTGGACCTGGTATGTTGGGTTTGTTATTGAGTAAATAACAAGAAAACATAACAATTTGGGAGAAAGGTTACATAAAACAATAAGTTTGAAGAAAAGAATCACTTAGAAACAATTTCAGGGGCATCGAAACACAGACAACCCAAAGCCTGCATTTCACGGCTCTTGGCAGCGTGTCTGACCTTTGGGACTCACAAGTCTGGCATAAGGGGACAGACCAAGGCAAAGGCGACATGTAGTCCAAGTGCATGTTTTTATATAGGCTCTTCATCGAGCAACTTCCTCGAACCTGACTAGGGCACGGCCAAGGATTACGAGTCGACGAGTCGATCTGCGGTAGTGACTCAAAGACTAGTTGTGACTAGTCGCGACTCATGTTGACCCTGGGAGCAGCAGCAGATCGGTGGAGGAATATGTAATACAATATGTAATTACTGATGGTCAAATACCATTTGAAAATGTAATACAGTAGAAGGCCAATGAAGGAGAGTTGGCGGAGGACCCTGGGAAAAGCAGCAGATCGGTGGAAGACCAGACCAGCAAGAGCAGCAGCCACCGGCGAGGAGCAGACTAGCAGAAGCAGCCAGCGGAGGGAGGAGCAGACCAGCACCCTCAGCAACCAGTGGAGGAGCCTCGGAGCAGCAGTGACCAGTGGAGGAGAAGATGAGGAGCCATAAGGAACAGGTGGCACTGCCATGGGAGTGCAGCGACGCCATCCGGAAGATGCTCGTGGCGGTGGTGGCCAAGGAGGGGACTCAGTCAACAGTAGTGGGGATTTCTTTTGGGTTTCATGGGGGAAAACTGCGCAGCTCGATCTAGGTTTTCCAGAACTGAGCAGACAATATTGAAAAAAATATGACAGGTGGGGTCATTTGTTTAGTCGTTTGACTCAAAAAACTGAACTAATCGAGGTTAGTCGTGACTAGTCGAATGAGTCGCTCGAGTCCAGACATTGAGTCGGCCTAGCAGTTGTGACTCATTGACTACTCGCGACAAGCCGAGCGACTTGAAATCTATGGGCACGACCAGCAGCACGCTTGTGTCTGTGTGCCGCTGTGGCCGTCGTCAGGGTGTTCGTGCCCTTTTCCTTATTACCCATCCCTCGTTCCCCTGATGGAACTGCAAGATTGAGAGCAGCTACTCTTCCCCTTCTCTTCCAGCTCTGGTGGGAATAGCGGCTACCACTGTTCTGTAAAATTCGGCCACTACTGTGATCTATTGTCCATCTCTCTTGCCCTTGGACTTCTCATTTCGGCTCGACTCCATCATGATGCTACGTGGAATGGACCTTCACGGGAGAAACACCTGATTCAGTTGTTGCCTGCTGTCATTCAAGCAAACTTGCCTCACGTCCAGTATGTTTCATGGCTCTTGCTTTGTGACCAATGGAGTCAATAGGTTAGATCTGACGGGGGAAATGACGCAAAGTAGCACAAGAACATGCCCAGTCTCAATGATAGATCATTTCAGTCGCTATGGGAAAAACAGAGAAACTAAGCAGACAGCACCTTCACCGGAGTAGCTTGCCAGCGGCGCAAAAAGAGTTGTGTAGATGAAATGATGAATTGCTGGTGGTAGAAGGTGCTCAGTAGAGCGAGTCGAGACCGGGTGGGAGTGATGAATAAGTCTTTGTATTCTGGTCTATGTGGAGCTGCTGCTGCACATGGTTTTTGTGAAGGACTGCAGCACACACATGGTCTTTGTGAAGGACTGGCTGTTAGGATAGGCATCCTAGATCTTTGACTGCTTTTAGGGGCATCAAGGACTGGTAGGTAGTTAGCAGCTTTTAGACTAGCATATTCTGGCTGGCTAGCAGCTATAAATCTGTACCCACGTGCCCTCAGTTCGGAAATGGCATTGTGTGCGACGTGTGAGAAATAAACCAACGAAAATTGCCCCAACTCCTAGTGTCATCCTCTTCTTCATGAAAGTGAGGCTAGAGATACTAACAAGTGGTATCAGAGCAAGGTTGTCTTGCAGCTTGAGCATTTCCTGCTCCTCCCCTTCATAGGGAAGGGAGCAGCCCCAGCCAGTTGCAGCCTCAACTGCCCTGGTTACTTCCCTCCATTCGGGTTGTCGAGCATGCCCCTGGTTACTTCCCTCCATTCGGGTTGTCGAGCGGTTACTTCCCTCCATTCGGGTTGTCGAGCGGTTACTTCCCTCCATTCGGGTTGTTGAGCAGTAGCTCGTCGGAAGCAGCGCTCAGCCCGCCAGCAGCGAGCCATGTCCGCGGCCACTCTCGGCTACCTCCACGCGGCGTCGGCGGGAGGCCGATCGCGCCGTGAGAGGAGCGTGAATGAGTGGCGCAGCCCTGCGGCAACAAGGCGTCGAGGTGTGCGGAGCAGCGGCCAGGCGGAGGTAGAAGCAGCGCGGAGGCGGCACGTGCGGCGGCGAGGTCGAGGTGTTGCGCGCGGCGCAACAGCTCGGTTTCTGCGATGGCGGCGCGCAGATCGCGGTGGCGCACGACGGCGCGGCGGAGTGGGTGGCCGAGCACACCCGCGCACCTCGAGATGGCGCTCCCAGAGGAGGCGCGCACTGCGGTGGCTGGGATGACCAAGACCGCGGCCTCTACGGGGTTCAGACTGTGGTCAGGGATGTTGGTCCCGGTGTTGGGTGGCCTACCCTCACCAAAACCAACTACGTCGAGTGGGCCGTGATCATGAAGATCAGGCTCCATGTGCGACACATGTGGGAGGCACTCCACGACGGCGACGTCGACCATCATGAGGATCGACGGGCGCTGGACGCCCTCATCGCCGCAGTCCCGGCCGAGATGCAGTTCTCGCTCTTCCACAAGCAGACTGCCAAGGAGGCTTGGGACGCCATTGCCGTGGCACGCATCGGCAGCGACTGTGCTCGCAAGTCCACACTGCAGGCACTTCGCAAGGTGTGGGAGAACCTGGTGAGGACGTTGATGACTTTGCTCTCCGTCTTAACACCCTGCTGCAGAAGATGGTGCAGTTCGGCGATGACGCTTACGACGAGGAGAGAGATGTCAAGAAGCTCTTTCGCTGCGTCCCCGAGAAGTACAAGCAGATGACTCGCTCGATCGAGTCCTTGCTGGACCTCTCCACCATGACGATCGAGGAGGCGATAGGTCGCCTCAAGGTCGTCGACACCGACGAACCACAATATTCGTTGGGGCCCATCACCATCGGCGGGAAGCTGCTCCTCACTCGGGAGCAGTGGGATGCCGGCCACGGTGACAGGAAGAAGGGAGAGTCTTCTTCCTCGATAGGCGGCCGCAAGCGCGGCAAGCCACGCAAGGTGCGGAAGGATGACCATGCCAAGGCGTAAGGTGATGCCGGCAAGCCCAAGCCGGCAAAGGACGACGTTTGCCACAACTTCGGCAAGCTTGGTCATTGGGCCAACGAGTGCCGACAGCCACGATGTGGCCAGGCCCACGTCGCACAGGCGGGGGAGGAGGAGCGAGCTGTCTCCAGCGGCACTGACCGCAGCGGCTCTCCACCGTACCACTCTCCTCCACCTTGGTGAGCAGAAAGCACACGCCCTTCTCGGCGATTGCTCTTGCAACGACAAGACTGGCGGGTGGTGCCTCGACGTCGGCGCCACCCACCACATGACCGGCCGACGGGGGTTCTTCGCCGAGCTCGACTTCGACGTGTGAGGATCCGTCAAGTTTGGGGATGCCTCCGCCATGGAGATCAAGGGTGTCGGCTTCGTCATCTTCGCCGCCAAGACTGGAGAGCATCGGCTGCTCATCGGTGTCTACTACATCCTCGTGTTGAGGAACTCCATCATCAGCCTGGGACAACTGGATGAGAACGGCTCCCGCGTGCTGGTCGAGAATGGAGTTCTGCGCATCTGGGGTCGCCACCGTCGCCTGCTTGCCAAGGTAACCAGAGGCACAAATCGCCTCTATGTTCTTGATGTGCAGGTGGCACAACCCCTCTGTCTCGCTGCTCGTCGGGAGGATGAGGCGTGGCAGTGGCGCGAGCGCTTTGGGCACCTTCACTTCGAGGCCCTAAAGCGGCTCAGTTACACGGAGATGGTGCGAGGCATGCCGTGCCTTGACCATGTGGAGCAGTTCTGCGACGTCGAGCTTCAGAGCCAAGGAGAAGCTCAAGCTCATGCACCGGGAACTTGTGTAGCCCGGTGACACCGGCCACACCATGAGGACGCGTGCTGCGTACCGACAACGGCGGCGAATTCACAGCGACTGAAGTCGCGTCGTACGGTTGTGGGGATGGCTCGAGCCCTCCTCAAGCAGAGAGAGATGCTGGCTGTCTTCTGGGGAGAGGCGGTGTTGATGGCCGTCTACATCCTCAGCCGCTCGCCTACTAAGGCGCTTGACGGCAGGACCGTACGATGCATGGCATGGGCGAAAGCCAGCAGTCTCCCACCTGCGGTTCTTCGGCTGCCTCGCATTTGCCAAGGAGCTCGGCCACATAGGCAAGCTCGACGACAGTAGCACTCCGGGAGTGTTCATTGGCAACTCGGAGGGCTCGAAGGCCTACCGCATCCTCGACCCCAAGACACAACGTGTGCGCACGTTGCGAGACGTCGTGTTCAACGAAGGGCGAGGATGGGCATGGGGTAAGGCGGTGGAGGACAGCTCGACTCCGACGTATGACGACTTCATTGTCGAGTACGTCCACATCGAGGCAGCTGGGGGAGTAGGCAGCTCTTCTTCAACGAACACGCCTACCTTAGTCCCCAAGTCTCCATCGACCCCGGTGGTTGCTACACCACCACAGCCGACGTCACCACGTACTCCAGCACCGGCAGTCACTCCTCCGGGCACGTCTACACCAGCTCATGTTTGCACAACCCGGCGGAGTTCGCTTCCCCGCTCTCTCACGACGGGGAGCGCATCGACGCGTATCATGGCGGCGAGCCGCTGCGGTACCGTACGATGGAGAACCTTCTTGGCGACCAGCCGGTGCCGGGACAGGTGCCACACGACCTGGAGGCGCAGCTGCAGCTTGCGCGTGACGACGGCGAGCCTCAGTCCTTTGCAGAGGCTGAGAGAGATGCATCATGGTGCGCTGCCATGCAGTTGGAGATGGATGCGGTCGAGATGAATCGCACCTGGGAGCTTGCTGACCTCCCTCGTGGTCACCTCGCGATCACCCTCAAATGGGTGTTCAAGCTGAAGAGGGATGAAGCCGGCGCCATCATCAAGCACAAGGCTCGCTTGGTGGCACGAGGCTTCTTGCAGCAGGAGGGGGTCGACTTCGACGACGCCTTCGCTCCCGTGGCACGGATGGAGTCCGTGCGACTCCTCCTTGCGCTCGCTGCCCAGGAGGGCTGGCGCGTCCATCACATGGATGTCAAGTCTGCCTTCCTCAATGGCGACTTGAAGGAGGAGGTCTACGTGCAGCAGCCGCCGGGATTTGCGATTCCCGGCCAGGAGGGCAAGGTACTCCGCCTGCGCAAGGCTCTCTATGGCCTGCGGCAGGCACCACGGGCGTGGAATGCCAAGCTGGATTCCACGCTGAAGGCAATGGGCTTCGAGCAAAGCCCGCACGAGGCGGCCGTCTACCGACGGGGGAGTGGAGGAAGCACCCTGTTGGTGGGCGTCTATGTCGACGACTTGGTGATCACCGGCATCAAGAATGCAAAGGTGGCGGCATTCAAGGAAGAGATGAAGGCCGCCTTCCAGATGAGTGATCTGGGGCTCCTCTCCTTCTATCTTCTATCTGGGGACTGGCTACGCCAAGCGCATCGTTGAGCTAGCTAGGCTCACCGAGTGCAACCCAGCCCTCACTCCGATGGAGGAGAGGCTGAAATTGAGCGGCGACAGCATGACGGAGGAAGTGGACGCCACACAATACTGGCGTCTTGTGGGGAGCCTTTGCTACCTCGCCCACACACGGCCGGACTTGGCCTTCTCCGTCGGCTACGTTAGTCGGTTCATGGAGCGACCGACGACGGAGCACCTATAGGCTATGAAGAGGATCATCCGCTACATTGAGGGGACTCTCGACCATGGCCTCCACTACCCTAGGTGTCCTGGTGTGGCAGACTTCGTCGGGTACAACGACAACGACCATGCCGGCGACAACTCGGCGGCGCGGTGGCCCGGGCGTGTGCAGAGCAAGCACAGACCTTGGAAGTCGTCGTACGCCCCGGCGACGCGCCTCGGGCGCGCCTCCCGCGCCGCCACCTTCTTCCCGCCACGGCGACCCTTGGCGCGCTTGCGGGTCACGTGGGACGGCTCCTCCCACGACGCGCCTTCGTCTTCCTCCTCGTGCAACTCCTCCAGATCATCAAGCTCGTCAAAGGCCTCACCTTGCAACTCCTCCAGTTCGCACCTCACAACCGACCGCACCACCGGAGAGGGGAAAGGGGATGGGAAGGGGGTGGGTGACGCCGACGGGGTGGCCATGGTCGCCGCCGCTGGCGGGGATCGGGAGGTGTCCCTCTCCCCTGTTCTCTCGTCGCTCGGTCGCTCTCCTCGAGACCTCTGCCTCGCTTTCTACTGTTTTGCTAGGAATTAGCATTTACTCCTTTGAATGAGTTTCACCATGCTTTCTATAGTTTTAGTTCATCTACATCTTTTAACTTGAAAAGCTAAAACTTGGGCCTTAAGAAACCACACATCATTCAATCTTCTATGCAACTAAGCCATGCGTTTAATTTAAGAAAACATGTAGGACAACTATCTGAAGCAAGGGGTCCAATATACAACCATTCTTTCTTTACTTGTGGTATCTCATCACACAAGTTGGATGCACCATCCTGACTTAAAAAATCAAGATGCAAAGACCCTAAAGAATATTATATACTCACTGGCTAAAAAGCACAAAAATCTGGCCAGAAATTTACAAATATATATATTTGTATAAGACCTAAAATAGATGCACACTGGTCAGGTATTCTCTTGGGTGCTCCACTTTTAAAGCAGAATATCAAATAGACATGCATGATAGATCAACACGAATGTACCATAGTGAATCAAACTTTCAAAGTGATGCACGCAAGAAAGCAACTTTCTTTGTAGCTTTAGTTTTGCATTTTGATGGCCTGGTAGATGAAGAGATAAGTGAAATTCTTAGCTTACTAAAATCATTAGGAGAAATGAGGACCATCTCTCAAATGCGCGTGTTGCTCCATTACTTGAAGCCTTGTTTGTGGTCAAAAGCTGCTATGTCACCCAGAGATCTGGCTGATTAGAACAAAAATGGAAATGTGAGATCCCTTCTTCTCTACTGAAATGAAACAAAAATATGTTACCATGGAAGCTGATTGATAACGCGCCCAAGAAAATAAACTTCAAAAAATGAAACTTGAGGATGCATACCTCTCTAGTTATAAGAAAATAACCTTCACCATTGAAGCTGATTGATATCTCACACAAAAGATAATTAACTGCAGGATACCTACCTCTGTAGTAAAAGGGAAAGAATCACTCGCCCTTTTTCGATCGTTTTTTTTAATGCAAATAGATTCAATCTAGTAATTTCTTTTAGATTAAAGAATCATTATTGAATATATTCTTGCACCATATCTCCATGACCATAATGGGACATGAAAAGATTGTTTGTGGTGAACTTCCATCTCAACATGAGGCCAACCTTTCTAGTTGTCAAACGGATACAACGAACTCAATAAGGATTTGTAAAATAGTTATTATTAAGATATAGAAGGAGGAGAAAATGTTAAAATGGCAACTACTTTTGAAACGGCAACTACTTTTATATATACCACATCATGTGTATGGATATTTCTGCACCTGGAAGCACACTGTAAGCAAATACTCGTGGTAGTTAAAATATATAATTCATACCTCGTTTCTCCAGCAGCATGACATCAATCCCTCTCAACACCAACCGCATCCCGGTCCTCAATAAGAAACGTACAGCCCAGTGGACATCTTCCCCTGCAGCGTACCGTCAGGGGAGGCATAGCGTCGCAGCAGCAGGTTCAGAAGTACTCTTGCATGCACATGATTAGTATGCCAGGGAACCCGTTTGGGGCACGCGGGTGGCATGGTGTGGACTGGTCGTGAACGCCACACCTATCAGCGTAATCAAGTATTCTCAGCAGCCACCACGTACTCGGCAATGGCGGGAGGTAGCTGCGGCGGCAATATGCAGGGCACTGGCACCGGCGTGGAGGGCTCCAGCGGCACGGGGTGCACAGATCCAGTAGCAGGCCTGCAGCTAAGAGGCGTCGCGGTGTGCAGGGTGGCGATGTGATCGCGTCGGGCAGGGTTGCGGCGGCGGCATGGTCTCGTCGGGCAGGGCGTGTGATGACGCTGGTTGTGGGAAAAAAATGGGCGACGCGGTTACAGTATTGATTATCGTCTGACTGACTGACACTGTTTTACCGCAAACGTGGGTGAGATATGAACCGTGCGATACCGGTTAGATGGCTATGATTTGTTGGATCACCCCAGTCTGGGTCTTTTTAGTGCTGGCCATTCTCAAGCTTGCAATTGTGATTGTTTCAGACTTAACAGCTGAACCTGAGTTATTGAGTGCTGTGATGTTGATTCATGTTCACTCCAAATACGCGTGCTCAGAAACAGATGCAATAAAGATTCCTTAATTCATTTCTGGACCAAAGGCCATGTTAGAGCTAGTTTGGTTGGAAGTTAATTGAACTATAGTAAGTTGTCTTGCTTGTTAGCATATATTATCTGTGTGTGTGTGTGCCACGGCACATGGAATTAGTATAACACTACATAAGGCACATCTTCTGGTAACTACCTCAGTACAATATACAACATGTAACATCAATATATTAACTAAACTAATCATTTGGCAGGATGAAGTAGTAGCAAGGATAGAGGAGAGAATTGCTGCTTGGACTTTCCTTCCATCAGGTACTTCAGTTGATCTATCCGTTACATCTTATGTCTTTGTGTTTTTTTAATAGTCAATAATAGTATTTCAATTATGCCCATGGACAGAGAATGGCGAGTCCATTCAAATATTACATTATGAGAATGGCGAGAAGTATGAGCCACACTATGATTACTTCCATGACAAAAACAACCAAGCCCTGGGGGGTCACCGAATTGCGACTGTACTCATGTACCTATCTAATGTTGAGAAGGGTGGAGAGACCATCTTCCCCAACGCAGAGGTAATTTGCCCACAGTCCCTTCAACTGTCCTAGGTCTCTCACGCACCTGCACATATTCTGCAGGGGAAGTTAACACAACACAAGGATGAGATGACATCTGAGTGTGCTAAAAATGGATATGCAGGTAAAGTTCCTTTGAGAACCCTTCTCGCTTGATATTGGAATGTCGCCCCTGTACCCCTTTTTGGCATGATAGCTTCAATGCTCAGTAGAACTTGGTTCTTTCATACGCCTAGTAGCTTTACATATGTTACTGGTATACTATACAGTGACAGTTCAAGTCATTGTGAAACTTAAATGCTGGCTGCCCTCTGCAGTAAAGCCCACGAAAGGTGATGCTCTGCTGTTCTTCAGCCTTCACCCAGATGCAACAACAGATCCTGACAGCTTGCATGGGAGCTGCCCGGTCATCGAAGGCCAGAAGTGGTCCGCGACGAAATGGATCCATGTGAGGTCGTTCGAGAAGCCTGACAAGCACGGAGGTTCCGGTGATGGGTGTGTGGATGAGAATGTTCTGTGTGCTCAGTGGGCGGCAGTGGGGGAGTGCGCCAAGAATCCTAACTATATGGTGGGCACCAAGGAAGCACCTGGCTTCTGCAGGAAGAGTTGCAACGAATGCGTACAGTAAGTTACTTAAACCATCCATCCACCGCCCTGATATGCAAGATGGCATGGATAAATTATTGATCCAGTGCTAAGTCCAGGGTTGGTATACGTTTGCTCATGGATATCATGTGTGACCTGGAATGAATTGAAATACAAGATCTATCATATATTGTCTTGGAATAAATTGCAGCTGGAGAAAAAAACAATTGTCCTCATGTCCAAGCTTTCGGCTAATTAGTAATTTACCCGTTTTAGCTGAGCCATCAAATTAGTGATAACCGATTGAGCAATCTTGTTCGCTTCAATTAGAGCATCTCCACCCGCCCTCTCTAAAAGCCCCCTATACCTTTGTTTTTTCGCGTCGGCGTGGCCCAACTTTCAATCTGGCGCCCTCGTGCTAAACCCAGTAGAAAGGCGGCTAGTGGGGGTGGGGTGCCGGACGGCTGGAAAATCGCCACGGGCCAGCCTTGGCAGCCAGATGTGCCTACATCTTCCCGCCAGTTCTGCCGATTTCTGCCTACATCTTTTTGTCCTTTCCACCGCTTCTTGCCATTGTTGCCGCTATATGAAGGCGGGGAGTGGTGGAAGGGCCACATCTTATACCCTAGTTTTACATATCTCTCTCACACATCTAACCCATGACGTCCGGTGATCTTGCCCTCACCCTTGCCCTCACCCACGCGGAGGTTGAGGCGCTCCCCTGCCCGCTAGAGTTCATATGCCCTCGGGTTGGCGCCTGAACGCCGGAGGCGTACCGGTCTCCCCCGGCCTCAAGATGCAGCTCGGCGCGCGGCCATCACCCATCACTACTACGCCGAGCTCACCCCCGAGCAGCGCATGGATCCTTGCTGGGATCCCGACAACGTCGCAACTTTGGACACCTTCGCCAATCGATTGGAGATGGAGCTCGCCAGGTACGAGGGGGGTGGGGACAACAACGAGGCCGGCTGATGGGGGAGCCGGACCCTCGAGGGTGTGATGAACCACATCTTCGCGGACGACTACCCCTGCCTGCAATACCCTCACTTCCAGCCGCCGAAGAAGGGCGGCAGCGAGCGCAACGCCTTAGTCATCCGGACGCCCTATCCCCCTCCCTCCTCCCCCTAAAGCCGCCACTGCCGTTGCTGGTGGAGGCTGGCCATCCTGGTGGGAGAAGGAGGAGCAGGCCTACCGTGCACGCCGTGGCACGAAGGACTAGGTTGTAGCCGCTGCAGCCATCTGTCCCCGCCGCGTGCGCCGCCACAGCCTCCGCGGATGCAACCACCACCGCCGCCACGTAGGTTCAAGCCGCGCCCGGCTAGCGACGACGACGGCTCCTTCGACGACAACAACGACGACTTCGAGTGTACTATAGGCCTAGATATAAATATGACTATTTTTTATTTATAATAAAATAATAATAATTTTATTTAAAACGTACATCATTTGTATGGGGTCATGGCTGGGGCCTGACCGACCTCCATTTTGTGTTTAGCGCCTGAGCCTCCATATGGACCAAAAAAGGGCACTGCAGAGCGACGCGGACTTTTGGCTCATGGGTGACACACCCCTATAGATCCATCGCGTAGATTTGCTTGAGAGCATCTCCAGCAGGCGCGCTATATCGCGGCGCGCTAAAAGCGAAAATCTGCGCGCGCTAAACCGTTGCCGCGTGCCGGATCGATTTCTCCTCCGCCGGGTGCGCCATTTTGCAGCGCGTGTTGGCGCGGTAAAATAGCACCTCCGCCGGACGCGCCATTTTGCAGCGCGCGGGCGCGGCGCAAACAACAAACACACAAGTATGCATCCAAGAAGATCAAACAATATATGAAAATTCGTAAATATATTGTACCATCCAAATACAATACATTGTTCACAACAATACTTCACACCAAATACAACACGTCCAACATACAACAATACAACATGGTTTTGAGACAATACAACACATAGTTTTCAAACAAATACAACAAATATGCAACTATTGTTGTCCATTCCAATTCCACCATTCTTCCATGAGATCTTTTTGAAGCTCATCATGTGTGTCGTTGCACCGAATGGCATGGTATGAGGCAATGAATCGGGCAATCCTATGTGCGGACCTCGTCACTTGCACGGGAACCCCCATCAAGTCGTAGTGGGTATGATCCACATCTTTTCCACGATCATCCTCTATAATCATGTTGTGCATGATTACACACGCGGTCATGATATACCAAAGGCATTCTTGATCCCAAAATCTAGCCGGTCCTCTAACAATGGCAAATTGGGCTTGCAAAATCCCAAATGCTCTCTCTACATCTTTCCTAGCCGCCGCTTGTGCATTGTGGAATTGAGTTTGCTTTTTACCTCTTGGTTGAATAATTGGCTTCACAAATGTTTGCCACCTTGGATATATGCCGTCGGCGAGGAAGTAGCCATAGTTGTACTTGTGGCCATTTGCTTCAAACTCCACCAATGGACCTTCCCGCATTGCAAGTCTTGTCATTAGTGGTGACCGTTGAAGAACATTGATGTCATTGCAAGATCCGGGCATTCCAAAGAAAGCATGCCATATCCAAGTCTCTTGGTCGGCCACCGCTTCAAGTACTATGGTGACATCCTTCTTGTAGCCTTTGAATTGTCCATGCCATGCCGCTGGACAATTCTTCCAACTCCAATGCATACAATCAATGGAACCAAGCATACCGGGAAACCCCCGGTTGGCGTTGATCTCCAAAAGCCTTGCCGTGTCTTGAGCATTGGGGGCTCTCAAGTATGTGGAGCCAAAGACATTGACAATTGCAACGACAAAGCGCTTCACACACAAGATAGAAGTGCTCTCTCCCATGGCCAAATGATCATCAATAAGATCCGCCGGTATACCATATGCCAACATACGCAAGGCGGCGGTCACCTTTTGATATGTGCTATGGCCAAGTTCTCCGGCGGCATTCCTCCTTTGCTCAAAGAAGCGATCATATTTGGTGACCTCCGTTGCAATGTGCTTGAACAAGTTGAGACTCATCCGAAAACGCCGCCGAAAATAGCTTTCGGGGAAAATCGGATTCTCATTGAAATACGACCGCATCAACTTCTCATGCCCTTCAATCCTTTCTCTCCACAACTTCTGTCTACCGAACACCGATCCACCAAATTTTGGCCTCTTAACGGCGCGGTATGCTAATAGTATCGATATGTTCTCCTCTTCTTCTTGGTCGAACTCGTCATCCGATGAATCATATGATGAACTCTACAAACATATGTATGAAATTACTTCACTATGAACTATTGTAGCTACTTGGCGAGTAATAGAGGCCGGCCGGCGGAGGTTCATACCTTGCGAGCAAATGGGCGAGCACCATGGGCGCGCCATGTTGCAAGCAAGCTCGAGGACGACGAGGACGACATGTCGACGCCTGCGCGGAGGAGAACGCGACGGCGGCGCGAAGGGGGCCGCGGAGAAGGACCGCCGACTACAACTCGTCGCTGGCGGCCGCGCGAGCGACACAGTGCGGGAGCGTCCGCCGCTGCCAGGAGGAGGTGCGGGCGACGCGGATCTACGACGCGGCGGCGCGCAGAAGCGGGGCGGCGGCGGAGTCGACCGGCGGCGGCTGGATTTCCGCGGTAGGTGGGGAAATGAAGGCGCGGGCGCGGGGGAGGAATTTTCCAGCCGTTGGCTTTTTCGCGCTTGGACGAGCGATGCCGCGCGCTGTAGCCGACGTGCCAGATATGCCGCTCCGGATTGCAAAAAGTCACGCGCCCTAAAATTTTTACAGCGCCGCGCCGTTTACCGCGCTTTGGAGCGCCACACTGTCCCGCGCGCGCTATATCGGACGTTTTTATGCCGCGCGGCCTATATAGCGCGTCTGTTGGAGATGCTCTTAAGATTGATGCAGGGAAAGTAAGGAAAATCGGTCACTGAATCTGTCAGACTCATAATACATCTGAATACGAGGGTTTCTACGTGGCAGCTCGTAGCACTTAGTGCATCTTCAACGCGCGACGCATTTCGTACGTCTAAATTATCCGCGGGCGTCCGTTTGCGTCGCCTGGCGGACGCAGAAATAGTCGTGCGTCCGTTTGCATCTGTGTGGTGACCTGGCATACCACTGCATGGTGTAGTATGCAAGTCTGATATAACACCAATGAAACACCGTTCCACTAGTATTATATCGCTCAGAGTGGTACAACAGAAACATATGCGGGTCCAAGGCATGTCTATAGAATTACACACAGACTCTTACAGAAGATCATCACAGCCTCCTACTTTACAATGAGGTAAAACTTCAATTAAACTCCAGAAGAACGACTCGTAGTCTAATCCTATCACGAACTCTATTTGAAGAGTATTTAACTAGCTATAGAGGCTAAGAATAGATTCTAGCTAAATAGGAGCTAGGTTTAGGAAGCTAGTTCCTTTCTATTGCTAATCTAGGTTTTCTCCTTGTTGAATGTGGTATCTGACTCTCCTGACATGGTCCTGTCTCTTGAAGTAGTTGTTGACTCCTCGGCCTTCGAGTTGCACTGTAGATCCTCCTTTGATGCCTCCATACCTAAGCAGGGGATTTAAGAGTGGGATGAGTACGAGCGTACTCAACAAGTTCATTTTAGGAAAGAGGTGTTTAATGCACTAGCTACAGCCATAGACCAGTCATAGGCAATGCAAGTTTTTGTAAACATTTCTTCAAAAGGTTGCTTTTATTCTGAAGAGCTATGTCCGTCAGCCTTCACCGGTTGACTAGAACTTCATGGAGTTCTTTTCCGGCAGCGTTCGCAGTTCCATATCCCGAACGGGAGTGACTGGTCACAGTTCGTTACACTCTGCAGAGGTGTGTTGCTTTACCCATAAGAGATCTTAACCTTGGTGCCAACCGAGCAGCGAGCTCGTCCACACTTCCTTTGGTGTGAGGCCCGGTATAAGGTCCTAGTCAATCATGTTCCTCCGCTACCTCGAACACCCACCCTTTGTTGCATACCCCGACCCTGGTCCTCGTCGGTCCCATTATTCCCACTCACGGGTGGACCCCGACCACGACAACAGTTTGGGATCGAACCAAACTCCTTCGCCGGTAGCTGCAACCCATCATAGACCGCAATAACCGTGGGGAACTTAAGGCTTCCCCAGCCCACCGCTTGCTCTTCGGGCGACAAGTGTATACGGACAATGCCGTGGGGACTTAAGGCTTCCCAGCCCACCGCTTGCCCCCGACAGATAACAAGTGTCTACGGTAAAGCGCGTCCGTTGATGAACGAGAGGTGGAAACACTTTTGACTACTCCATCCCACTCCAGATCTTATGGTGAACACGGTTCATACGGCACAAGAATCACTGGACGATATTTGTTGTTTAATCCTAGATGGATATAAACCCTTGCAATGGAACCTCCACCATGTCAACACAATCCATGGTTCCATTGCCCACCACTTAGTCATATTCATAGTTATGAAAATAGTGGTTTTGCTTTTTATGCAATAGTGATAAACATAGTACTTTGCAAGTAATTTGGTAAAAATACTCAATTGACATGAACAAGCGATGAACTTGCCTTTATTGACTGCAAGATTATGCAGACAAGGTCTTCGATACGCAATAACTCCAAATTCTGAAATAGCATCATCGTTCGGTAAGGACGATGTTTAAAAGATTGGCAAGGATGCAATAATGCATAAGTATGAGATGCAATCGCTCTAAGTGTGACTTAACCCCGATGATTTTGGGATAGTGAGTGGTAATGATTAGTTTAGGGTGTGTTGCACTTTTAGAGTGATTCACAAACAAGGTTCTTATTCAGGTTTGTGTTGTTTTAGAATCATAAGCAAGTGGTAAAATGCATAGTGACAATCATACACATCAAGGAATAGTAGTTGTATAATAAGTAAAGAGCAGTTGTCAATTTTAAGTCCTATATTGCATGGTTGATAATTACTTGTTATATATTTCAAAAGAATAACTTTTGAAGAACATGTTCGTTAATTAAAGAACAAGTATGATAATTAGAGTTGTGGAGTTCTATGGTTTATTATGGTTTCATCTAGTTTCTGGAGTAAGTATTAGATGGATCACAACCTAGTTGGATTCATCAACACCAAGGGCTTGTAAGGTTGAGTTAAGCCTAGGCATCCTAAGCAATTATCCATACAAGGTTGCTATCAAGATTGGTTCATCTTACTGGTGATAGCTAGCTAGAGTTTATAGGTCCTTATAAGCAGGGTTGATGATGATTCTTTATTTACTTCCAAAGAATAACTTTTGAAGAACATACTTCTTAAATAATAAGAAGTATATCAATTAGGGTTGAGGTGGTCTAGGTTTTACTGTTGGTTCTATTAAGTAAGGAATAATTGGCTCCAAAATAGGATGGTTGATAAGTACTAGTAGGGTTTAGTGGAATATGATTAGGTAATGCTCAAGATTTGGCATGGTTGCTCCTGAGGTTCATCACATTGGTGTGATGCTAAATAGGAATGAATAAGGATGATGGATTTGGTAATAGGATCTAGGGTTTACACTTGATTGGCCCTACTTGATTATTTAGGTCTGATGAAGATGAACACATGGGATACCCATATATTAGTGATAGGTCTTCTATATTTTATGTGGCCAAGACAAGTATTTAGTTGCTACTATGGTTCTATGACTACTATTGAAGTAACATGATCACATGTCACTTGGGTTTTAGGTTTGGAAACAATTTAGGGTTCCCACATAAAATAGTGGGGCTAGGATTCCTAATGGAATTAGGGTTTTAGGAATCTCATGAAATGATAGGGTTGTAATATCATTCAATATGGAATTAGGGTTTGCTATTTACCATATAGTTCTATGATTAATAACTTCATTTTAAAGTTGAAGTTATTAATAACTTTGAAATAAAAATAATATTGAATTTGGCATTTTATTATTTGTAATGAATTAATAATTAAGATAATTATTATTTAGGGTTTAAATCCCTCTAATAAGGATTTAACAAAATAATAATTAAAGAAAACTACTTTTTAAGTTTTATTTATTTACTTATTGATTTTTATTTGTTTGAGAAACTTTTCTTAATTATTGAGTTTTAATTGAATTTAGAATTAATAATAAAGGCTTAAATTAATAGGGTTAAATAATTAATTTTTTATTAAAAATAAAAATTTCATATTATATTTTTATTGAGTAGATTTTATTTTTAGGATCATTTTGATATCACACTTGGTATTTTTCAGAATTGAAATGAATTTGATTTATTTCTGTAATGTTGCAGTAATTTATGGAATTTGAATTAAAACAGAAATAACTAAAGCTACCCGAGCTTTCTACCCACGAAGACACTGACCAGTGGGCCAGAGTCCACGTTAGTGCCACCGTGGCGTCGATGTGGCAACCTGGTGCCTCACCGGCGGCCAGTGGTGGTTGACGCCGGCGATTCTGCGTTCCCGCGGGGGCGTGTGTGTGCTGGTTGGAAAGAGGACGCCGAGGCGATCCTAGTGGTGGTGGCGCCGCTCCGGAATGGTCGCCGGAGCGTGACCGTCGGCGAGGTGCTGCGGCGGCGCATACGGGCTAGCGACGCGGGGGCGCTACGACACGTAATCGAGCTCAGCAAGCATGCTAGGGAGGTCAGTGGCTCACCAGGAGCACGACGCGCATGGCGGCGAGGCTTGCCGTGGCCGGGTTCGCCGGATTTCCAGGCGCCGGTGTCGGAGAAGACGAGCTCAACGGCGAGGCTACAGCTCGCCCCGGCCCGATTCCTTTTGCACCGAGAGCATGTCGAGGACGGCGGAGACGATGGTGGTCACGGCGGAGCTTGGGGCTTCCCCAATCGGCGGCGATGGCCGGAGTCCAGGCGACTAGGGTTCGGCCAGGGGAAAATTAAGCAGAGGAGAGGGAAAACGGTGCTAGGGTTCTTCCTGGAGCCTTATATACGGTGCTGGGGTGCGCCTCGTCACGCCGACGATGAAGGAGAGGTCGCCAGCGAGGGGAGAAGAGGAGCACGCCGTCGTGCTGTCGTCCATGCGAGGAGAAGAGATGAGGACGACTCCTCTCGTTGATATTTCAACGAAGAGGTAAGTTGGGCTGGGCCTGGGCTGCTTGGCAGGCTGCTGCTAGGCTGCATTGGGCTGTGCTGGTGGGCTACACGGCCAGGTAGTCCAGGTAGGTTTTCTCTCATTTTCTATTTTCCATTTTCTGTTTTATATTTTCTGTTTTCAATTCTATTTGTTGAATTCAAATTTGAATTCAATTCTGCCTTGCAGATATTTGCAAATACTTTTAACTTGGCAGTTACCTCTTAAGTAATAATTCTACTTGAGACTTACTATTTTGATTTTTTTAATATAATGATAGGTTCAACATACACAATATTTCAAATATGTATGTTAATAATAATAATCTTCCATTCTCTTTCTTTTGAAATTCCAAATATTTTTATGATTTAAGGAGATGACCAAATGACAGGGCTTTATGTACCTAAATATTTCTAGGGTCTTGATTTAGTCACTTAGATATGATTGTATGTGAGCTCCAATGTATTAGGGTTTTATAGTTTCTATCCTAACCCCTCTTATTAAGGGTGATACTATCATTATATTTGAGAGTATCTAAGTATGTATTGTTTCAATCATGGTTTATCTTGGTTACAAAGTTAAATGGTTGTTAACCACACATGGGTTTAATTATAGGACTTAACATTAGGTGGCTCTTTTGTTTTATAATTAAGCATGAGAGTGCAATGCTAGGGTTCTAATTCTATGTGCTTACTGACACATGGTTTGAAACTCAAATATGGCTTCGTTGGGTTTTAGTTGTGCTCACCCAAGTGGTATACAAACTAGGTTGAGATACAATTCTAGGTTGTACATATGGGATGACACCATTTTGCATTGGCTAGGGTTTAATCTCCCCTAACCATGATAATGTGGTTACTTGCTTCATATCTTATGTGCTTCTCTAATTACTAAGGATTTGAGAATTGGTTTTATCTTCTACCAATTAACTTCTATTATTATCCTCAATTAATCATTAAAGTAACTACAATGGTTATAGTTCTTTTTATAGTTAACTTTGGTCATATGGATGGATGGGTTCTCACCATATAAAGTATAGAGTTTAACTCTAAGGTTTTCTTATGTTCTTTAATTGAGGGATAATTGGAATATAAATGTGGTAGGATTCTACTTATGATCACCAAGTGATTCACAAGTTTAAGGTTGGGATATAAGCCTAGGGTTGCTTACTAGTTACCTCCCTATGATTTCATGTGGTGTATGATATCTACTTAGCATATAGGGTTTAACTGGTAATTATATATCTCCAAAGCATGGTCATGGGTTAGATATGATTAACTAGTTCTTAATATTTTTTACCTCAAGTTCTTAGGTTTATGATCATTACCCAATGGTGATGATCATGCATGGTATGGCTTCACAAAGTATCACTAGATGTATTTGGCTAGGGTTATACCTATTACCTCTCTCACTCCACAAGGACTTGGATTATAATCTAAGGTTCTACTCAAGGAATGATGATGTGGTTATCTGAATATGTGGTTTGCCTAAGAATTCTACCTTGCTATCTTCTGTAGCTTGTTCTTCAGGAAATCTGATAAACCTGCTTCTTGTGGTATGCCTCCACCTCCTAGCTGCTTCATCTTGGTCCTATCTAAATTATGGAGTGGCCCAACTCTTTGGTTTGCTTGTATCATGGTACAAGATGATGGAATGAATGAGGTAGAGGGTTCCTTTTATAGGCTTGGGCATGCTCTAATATCATGACACATAGGTGTGTGACTCTTGTTTTGATTTGATGAGTAAGGTGCTTGGTTGTCATGCTCTTATCCATGGCAATCCTTTAAGCATGAGGTGGCATAGCTTAGGAATCAAGCTATGTAGATATTTTAATCCTATGTGGCATATGGTATTATCCTCTCATGTGATTTGTTTTTGGATAGCCAAGTGGCTTTTGTTACTAAATATCTTGTGAATGATTTTATGCTTGTGGGTGAGTCATTATATCATATGTGATTGTATTTATATTGTAATTGGGATCAACATGTCAAAGACAAGGATTATACCCCAATTTTGAATGGTGATGTTTGATTTCCCAAGGCATGATCATATGAGTTTCAAAATACTCATAGTTTATTTTATTCAAAGAGTTTGAACTATAATTCGTAATGTAAATGAATTTAGTTTTGTGATATTCCACATATTTAATAAGTTATGATTAAAATAACAATGTGTGGCTTTTATGCACTTAGGTCCTTGTGTTTTACCATATTTTGTAATTAGTTTTAAAGTGAATTAAATTATACCCCCAAGGTAGTTGCTCAACTTGTAAGTGTTAATAATTTAGAGTTTGTTTCTTATCTCTTTGATGGGTATAAACCTCTCCCATCTCTAGGGTTTAATGATAAGCTTTTGTTGGTGTTAAACCCAAAAGTTTAGTTCAAGAAATACCATGAGGTTCATGGTAGGAATATTTATTTGTTAAAGACATGGAAAATATAAGTCAAGGATGGTTTCTTAATTTGTAGTTGAGTAGATGTTCATATGTTATGGCAAGGATTACCATATTATGATCTTTTATAAGATCAAGCAATTATATTGGTCCTTGATTAATGTGTTATTGTGTTGATTTTAGTTCCATTTGATCTAACTCCTTAGATCAAATCATTACTACCCAAAACAAGGTTTTGAGTAAAGTCACATTGAGGTTTATAGCGCTTGACTTGCCGAGCTACTTCAATTCCACCAAGGTCAAGTGAAACTTCAGTTACTGTGACTGTTTTACTTTAAAAGCGCGAAAATTCCCCAGATTTTCTATGCATGAATGCAATGCACACATCTGTTTCCTCTATTTTTGTAACCCCAATACCTGGGATATTACAGTCTCTACCCCTTAAACTAAACTTCATCCTCGAAGTTTGATCTCTCTCACGTTTCCGGAGTGTGGATCTGACTTGTGCAGACTATATCTTTTCTCAAACTCCGTATTGATCTTACTAGAGATAATTGAATATATCCCTTGTCCAGATTTTTCCTGGAATCCATTATGGTTTGTCTCTGAACCATGGTTCTTACTTTGATTCTTTGATTTCTTCCAACTCTATAAGCTTGGTTCCTTTCTCATTGAAGATTCCATGATTGAGACTTCTTCTGGTGCTGCTGGTCTTATTTGAAGGCTAATTTGATAATAAACTTCTAATTGCTAAATAGGTCTTTGTTTTCCCTTACTACCAAAAGTGCAATAATGGTACTTAGTAAGGTACTTACCATGGAAATGATTTTGACGGTTTCTTTTACTAAGAAGGTTAGACTCATTTAGCCTATCCAATCATGGTTTATAGTTGATACCTATAACTATTTTGGGTTATTTAGGTTCCATGAAAGGAATCATTCTATTAGTCTGTGGTTCTGGTATGGTCAATTTCCTTTGGTCTTTGGCCTTCTTGAGCTGTATTTGGTCTATGGTATTTTCTTCGTCCAACTTCTTTATGCTTAACTTACTTGAGCTTTCGTACTTCTGAGTAAATACTACTCACTTTCTCAAGTTATAGTCCACTTCTTACTTCCTCGAGGTATAAACCTCGGCTTCTGGTCTGACATACTTCTGAAAGTAGTGTTCAACAATCTTATAAAAATAAGATCGATCTTCCTCTCAGTTCAGACCTTCTTCTTCTATCCTACTCAAAATATTGAGTTATTGTACATCCATCTCAATCTTTACTCTACCCCTTTGAGTTTTCTTATGGTCTTCAACTCCTTTTCTTCCAACCATTGGATTGATGGTTAGAATATTGGTCTAGGTGTAGCTTATGGTTTATATTCTTCTAAGGTCTTGTGAAGAATCCTTGTGGTGTATCCACTCAATTGTGGACATCCAATGTTAATTCTTCGACTAAATGATTATAGGTCATTGCTATTTGGTTGACGAAATTTTATTTGTTCACCACTTCTTGGTATGAAGAATCCAATTATGGACTAGTTGATATCCATTGTGGCTATTTGATATCTAAAAAAATGGATTCTATTATAGGTTCTGATTACTGGACGAGACACCTTCTACTTTATCTCGCAGTATTGATCCTATATCAACTATGGTCTTCTGATATCAACTATGGTCTTCTTATATCTGCTATGATTTCATATATCATCTTCCTTTCTTCAGGGTTTATTTTGCAAGAAAACCACTATGAATATAGTATCCAAAGTGATTTCCCATGCATTCCCTCTTCTATATTAATTATGGATCTGCTTCAGCTTCACCATAATCACCAGATTTCTCACCTTCATGCTTCTTCCGTACTAAAGTACTCCTCTGTTGAGGCAAAGCATGAGTTTTGGTTGATACTTCCTTTGGAGTTT
This sequence comes from Lolium multiflorum, assembly GCA_030979885.1. Taxonomy (NCBI): domain Eukaryota; kingdom Viridiplantae; phylum Streptophyta; class Magnoliopsida; order Poales; family Poaceae; genus Lolium; species Lolium multiflorum. The sequence goes on from CM061747.1 coordinate 93,076,109, forward strand.
TGTGGTTGCTTCCCACAATTTTGCTTCCTTCTTCTGTTGAACCTTCATCTTATCTTTAGAATCTTTAGGATTCGTCACTTCCTCACACGAATACCATTACCCTCTAGATCTATAGCATCAAGTAAGAACTTGATATTGCAACATGCATTTGCATATCGAAGTCAAACTTCATGTATGGATCTAGTCAAACAATAAAAATCCAATAAAATCCAAGAATATTCAGCTTTGTGCATATAATACACACCATCATAAGCCTGAATATACTAGTTGAGTAAGACATCTCGAAACATCAGGCTCTGATGTGTAGTACATAACACCACATAATACAGGTTTATATCATGATAATTAGCATGAATATATGGCAGACTACTACTTGTTTTGTCATTTACCTGAATTGCACAATTGCAATGAGATAAACTTGAAACAAAGTGGTCTAGGATAGTTAAGGTTAACCTAATCCCTTTGGAAGTACTAACAACATAGTATACCATATATACGTGCTATTGATGACTACTTCCTATGATACATTTAGTTCTAACATGGCTACTCTGAATACATATTTATTATGATATAACTCCTATACTTCCAAGTGTTTTTATCATAAGACTATGGTCATGATGTGCTTGACACAGTTCCCATGGTTTGGGATCATAACTCTTGCATTACCTTTTAACATTTGGTTTCTTATTATTCTCCTCCTAATATTTATGATGTTCTAATTCATCACATAATCATTCTCAGGTGAATCCTATATGATTACTATCTCTACTATATAAGTAGACTTATTTTACTCCAATCACTCTTCCTTACCTCCCATGATTGACTCATCATGGTCTATCCTATCTCATAGAACTTCTATTTATTACTTTCTATCAGTTGTTTCACAAACTTGAATAAATTTTACTTACCAATTACTTGTCTTGGTATACAATTTCTAGTAGGATATCTTAGTTACCTTTATCACTTGATATTACTCCTATTACAGGTCTGGACAATTCTTACTTAACTATAACATATGCTGGTACACATCTTCCAATAGGATATCTTCCTTATGGTTGTATCCTCTCTTTGGACTACCATGTATTGTATACCAACTGTGATCTACTCATCTATTGTTTTAAGAACTTAATGGTATGCTACCAACTTGGGATTAGCTAACTAGCTTTACTTAGGAAAGATAGGTAGGAAAGGTTGACTCAAGTGTGTCAGGATTATTCTCAAGTGAATATCCATCTTAAGTCATAAGAAGATTTGGTTCAACTGAGACAACTTCCTATAGACACTACCAATCCTATAGGTCTCCTTTAAAGGGTTTTAATCCTAAGGTCAAAGCATTTGCTCTGATACCAACTGTGGTGACCCGGCATACCACTGCATGGTGTAGTATGCAAGTCTGATATAACACCAATGAAACACCGTTCCACTAGTATTATATCGCTCAGAGTGGTACAACAGAAACATATGCGGGTCCAAGGCATGTCTATAGAATTACACACAGACTGTTACAGAAGATCATCACAGCCTCCTACTTTACAATGAGGTAAAACTTCAATTAAACTCCAGAAGAACGACTCGTAGTCTAATCCTATCACGGACTCTATTTGAAGAGTATTTAACTAGCTATAAAGGCTAAGAATAGATTCTAGCTAAATAGGAGCTAGGTTTAGGAAGCTAGTTCCTTTCTATTGCTAATCTAGGTTTTCTCCTTGTTGAATGTGGTATCTGACTCTCCTGACATGGTCCTGTCTCTTGAAGTAGTTGTTGACTCCTCGGCCTTCGAGTTGCACTGTAGATCCTCCTTTGATGCCTCCATACCTAAGCAGGGGATTTAAGAGTGGGATGAGTACGAGCGTACTCAACAAGTTCATTTTAGGAAAGAGGTGTTTAATGCACTAGCTACAGCCATAGACCAGAAAGTCATAGGCAATGCAAGTTTTTGTAAACATTTCTTCAAAAGGTTGCTTTTATTCTGAAGAGCTATGTCCGTCAGCCTTCACCGGTTGACTAGAACTTCATGGAGTTCCTTTCCGGCGTTCGCAGTTCCATATCCCGGAACAGGAGTGACTGGTCACGATTCGTTACACTCTGAGAGGTGTGTTGCTTTACCCATAAGAGATCTTAACCTTGGTGCCAACCGAGCCGCGAGCTCGTCCACACTTCCTTTGGTGTGAGGCCCGGTATAAGGTCCTAGTCAATCATGTTCCTCCGCTACCTCGAACACCCACCCTTTGTTGCATACCCCGACCCTGGGTCCTCGTCGGTCCCATTATTCCCACTCACGGGTGGACCCCGACCACGACAACAGTTTGGGATCGAACCAAACTCCTTCGCCGGTAGCTGCAACCCATCATAGACCGCAATAATCGTGGGGAACTTAAGGCTTCCCCACCGCTTGCTCTTCGGGCGACAAGTGTATACGGGCAATGCCGTGGGGACTTAAGGCTTCCCCAGCCCACCGCTTGCCCCCGACAGATAACAAGTGTGTACGGTAAAGCGCGTCCATTGATGAACGAGAGGTGGAAACACTTTTGACTACTCCGTCCCACTCCAGACCTTATGGTGAACACGGTTTATACGACACAAGAATCACTGGACGACATTTGTTGTTTAATCCTAGATGGATATAAACCCTTGCAATGGAACCTCCACCATGTCAACACAATCCATGGTTCCATTGCCCACCACTTAGTCATATTCATAGTTATGAAAATAGTGGTTTTGCTTTTTATGCAATAGTGATAAACATAGTACTTTGCAAGTAATTTGGTAAAAATACTCAATTGACATGAACAAGCGATGAACTTGCCTTTATTGACTGCAAGATTATGCATACAAGGTCTTCGATACGCAATAACTCCAAATTCTGAAATAGCATCATCGTCCGGTAAGGACGATGTTTAAAAGATTGGCAAGGATGCAATAATGCATAAGTATGAGATGCAATCGCTCTAAGTGTGACTTAACCCCGATGATTTTGGGATAGTGAGTGGTAATGATTAGTTCAGGGTGTGTTGCACTTTTAGAGTGATTCACAAACAAGGTTCTTATTCAGGTTTGTGTTGTTTTAGAATCATAAGCAAGTGGTAAAATGCATAGTGACAATCATACACATCAAGGAATAGTAGTTGTATAATAAGTAAAGAGCAGTTGTCAATTTTAAGTCCTATATTGCATGGTTGATAATTACTTGTTATATATTTCAAAAGAATAAATTTTGAAGAACATGTTCTTTAATTAAAGAACAAGTATGATAATTAGAGTTGTGGAGTTGTATGGTTTATTATGGTTTCATCTAGTTTCTGGAGTAAGTATTAGATGGATCACAACCTAGTTGGATTCATCAACACCAAGGGCTTGTAAGGTTGAGTTAAGCCTAGGCATCCTAAGCAATTATCCATACAAGGTTGCTATCAAGATTGGTTCATCTTATTGGTGATAGCTAGCTAGAGTTTATAGGTCCTTATAAGCTGGGTTGATGATGATTCTTTATTTACTTCCAAAGAATAACTTTTGAAGAACATACTTCTTAAATAATAAGAAGTATATCAATTAGGGTTGAGGTGGTCTAGGTTTTACTGTTGGTTCTATTAAGTAAGGAATAATTGGCTCCAAAATAGGATGGTTGATAAGTACTAGTAGGGTTTAGTGGAATATGATTAGGTAATGCTCAAGATTTGGCATGGTTGCTCCTGAGGTTCATCACATTGGTGTGATGCTAAATAGGAATGAATAAGGATGATGGATTTGGTAATAGGATCTAGGGTTTACACTTGATTGGCCCTACTTGATTATTTAGGTCTGATGAAGATGAACACATGGGATACCCATATATTAGTGATAGGTCTTCTATATTTTATGTGGCCAAGACAAGTATTTAGTTGCTACTATGGTTCTATGACTACTATTGAAGTAACATGATCACATGTCACTTGGGTTTTAGGTTTGGAAACAATTTAGGGTTCCCACATAAAATAGTGGGGCTAGGATTCCTAATGGAATTAAGGTTTTAGGAATCTCATGAAATAATAGGGTTGTAATATCATTCAATATGGAATTAGGGTTTGCTATTTACCATATAGTTCTATGATTAATAACTTCATTTTAAAGTTGAAGTTATTAATAACTTTGAAATAAAAATAATATTGAATTTGGCATTTTATTATTTGTAATGAATTAATAATTAAGATAATTATTATTTAGGGTTTAAATCCCTCTAATAAGGATTTAACAAAATAATAATTAAAGAAAACTACTTTTTAAGTTTTATTTATTTACTTATTGATTTTTATTTGTTTGAGAAACTTTTCTTAATTATTGAGTTTTAATTAAATTTAGAATTAATAATAAAGGCTTAAATTAATAGGGTTAAATAATTAAATTTTTATTAAAAATAAAAATTTCATATTATATTTTTATTGAGTAGAGTTTATTTTTAGGATCATTTTGATATCACATTTGGTATTTTTCAGAATTGAAATGAATTTGATTTATTTCTGTAATGTTGCAGTAATTTATGGAATTTGAATTAAAACAGAAATAACTAAAGCTACCCGAGCTTTCTACCCACGAAGACACTGACCAGTGGGCCAGAGTCCACGTCAGTGCCACCGTGGCGTCGATGTGGCAACCTGGTGCCTCACCGGCGGCCAGTGGTGGTTGACGCCGGCGATTCTGCGTTCCCGCGGGGGCGTGTGTGTGCTGGTTGGAAAGAGGACGCCGAGGCGATCCTAGTGGTGGTGGCGCCGCTCCGGAATGGTCGCCGGAGCGTGACCGTCGGTGAGGTGCTGCGGCGGCGCATACGGGCTAGCGACGCGGGGGCGCTACGACACGTAATCGAGCTCAGCAAGCATGCTAGGGAGGTCAGTGGCTCACCAGGAGCACGACGCGCATGGCGGCGAGGCTTGCCGTGGCCGGGTTCGCCGGATTTCCAGGCGCCGGTGTCGGAGAAGACGAGCTCAACGGCGAGGCTACAGCTCGCCCCGGCCCAATTCCTTTTGCACCGAGAGCATGTCGAGGACGGCGGAGACGATGGTGGTCACGGCGGAGCTTGGGGCTTCCCCAATCGGCGGCGATGGCCGGAGTCCAGGCGACTAGGGTTTCGGCCAGGGGGAAAATTAAGCAGAGGAGAGGGAAAACGGTGCTAGGGTTCTTCCTGGAGCCTTATATACGGTGCTGGGGTGCGCCTCGTCACGCCGACGATGAAGGAGAGGTCGCCAGCGAGGGGGAGAAGAGGAGCACGCCGTCGTGCTGTCGTCCATGCGAGGAGAAGAGATGAGGACGACTCCTCTCGTTGATATTTCAACGAAGAGGTAAGTTGGGCTGGGCCTGGGCTGCTTGATGGGCTGCTTGGCAGGCTGCTGCTAGGCTGCATTGGGCTGTGCTGGTGGGCTACACGGCCAGGTAGTCCAGGTAGGTTTTCTCTCATTTTCTATTTTTCCATTTTCTGTTTTATATTTTCTGTTTTCAATTCTATTTGTTGAATTCAAATTTGAATTCAATTCTGCCTTGCAGATATTTGCAAATACTTTTAACTTGGCAGTTACCTCTTAAGTAATAATTCTACTTGAGACTTACTATTTTTATTTTTTTAATATAATGATAGGTTCAACATACACAATATTTCAAATATGTATGTTAATAATAATAATCTTCCATTCTCTTTCTTTTGAAATTCCAAATATTTTTATGATTTAAGGAGATGACCAAATGACAGGGCTTTATGTACCTAAATATTTCTAGGGTCTTGATTTAGTCACTTAGATATGATTGTATGTGAGCTCCAATGTATTAGGGTTTTATAGTTTCTATCCTAACCCCTCTTATTAAGGGTGATACTATCATTATATTTGAGAGTATCTAAGTATGTATTGTTTCAATCATGGTTTATCTTGGTTACAAAGTTAAATGGTTGTTAACCACACATGGGTTTAATTATAGGACTTAACATTAGGTGGCTCTTTTGTTTTATAATTAAGCATGAGAGTGCAATGCTAGGGTTCTAATTCTATGTGCTTACTGACACATGGTTTGAAACTCAAATATGGCTTCATTGGGTTTTAGTTGTGCTCACCCAAGTGGTATACAAACTAGGTTGAGATACAATTCTAGGTTGTACATATGGGATGACACCATTTTGCATTGGCTAGGGTTTAATCTCCCCTAACCATGATAATGTGGTTACTTGCTTCATATCTTATGTGCTTCTCTAATTACTAAGGATTTGAGAATTGGTTTTATCTTCTACCAATTAACTTCTATTATTATCCTCAATTAATCATTAAAGTAACTACAATGGTTATAGTTCTTTTTATAGTTAACTTTGGTCATATGGATGGATGGGTTCTCACCATATAAAGTATAGAGTTTAACTCTAAGGTTTTCTTATGTTCTTTAATTGAGGGATAATTGGAATATAAATGTGGTAGGATTCTACTTATGATCACCAAGTGATTCACAAGTTTAAGGTTGGGATATAAGCCTAGGGTTGCTTACTAGTTACCTCCCTATGATTTCATGTGGTGTATGATATCTACTTAGCATATAGGGTTTAACTGGTAATTATATATCTCCAAAGCATGGTCATGGGTTAGATATGATTAACTAGTTCTTAATATTTTTTACCTCAAGTTCTTAGGTTTATGATCATTACCCAATGGTGATGATCATGCATGGTATGGCTTCACAAAGTATCACTAGATGTATTTGGCTAGGGTTATACCTATTACCTCTCTCACTCCACAAGGACTTGGATTATAATCTAAGGTTCTACTCAAGGAATGATGATGTGGTTATCTGAATATGTGGTTTGCCTAAGAATTCTACCTTGCTATCTTCTGTAGCTTGTTCTTCAGGAAATCTGATAAACCTGCTTCTTGTGGTATGCCTCCACCTCCTAGCTGCTTCATCTTGGTCCTATCTAAATTATGGAGTGGCCCAACTCTTTGGTTTGCTTGTATCATGGTACAAGATGATGGAATGAATGAGGTAGAGGGTTCCTTTTATAGGCTTGGGCATGCTCTAATATCATGACACATAGGTGTGTGACTCTTGTTTTGATTTGATGAGTAAGGTGCTTGGTTGTCATGCTCTTATCCATGGCAATCCTTTAAGCATGAGGTGGCATAGCTTAGGAATCAAGCTATGTAGATATTTTAATCCTATGTGGCATATGGTATTATCCTCTCATGTGATTTGTTTTTGGATAACCAAGTGGCTTTTGTTACTAAATATCTTGTGAATGATTTTATGCTTGTGGGTGAGTCATTAGATCATATGTGATTGTATTTATATTGTAATTGGGATCAACATGTCAAAGACAAGGATTATACCCCAATTTTGAATGGTGATGTTTGATTTCCCAAGGCATGATCATATGAGTTTCAAAATACTCATAGTTTATTTTATTCAAAGAGTTTGAACTATAATTCGTAATGTAAATGAATTTAGTTTTGTGATATTCCACATATTTAATAAGTTATGATTAAAATAACAATGTGTGGCTTTTATGCACTTAGGTCCTTGTGTTTTACCATATTTTGTAATTAGTTTTAAAGTGAATTAAATTATACCCCCAAGGTAGTTGCTCAACTTGTAAGTATTAATAATTTAGAGTTTGTTTCTTATCTCTTTGATGGGTATAAACCTCTCCCATCTCTAGGGTTTAATGATAAGCTTTTGTTGGTGTTAAACCCAAAAGTTTAGTTCAAGAAATACCATGAGGTTCATGGTAGGAATATTTATTTGTTAAAGACATGGAAAATATAAGTCAAGGATGGTTTCTTAATTTGTAGTTGAGTAGATGTTCATATGTTATGGCAAGGATTACCATATTATGATCTTTTATAAGATCAAGCAATTGGTCCTTGATTAATGTGTTATTGTGTTGATTTTAGTTCCATTTGATCTAACTCCTTAGATCAAATCATTACTATCCAAAACAAGGTTTTAGCAAAGTCACATTGAGGTTTATAGCGCTTGACTTGATGAGCTACTTCAATTCCACCAAGGTCAAGTGAAACTTCAGTTACTGTGACTGTTTTACTTTAAAGCGCGAAAATTCCCAGATTTTCTATGCATGAATGCAATGCACACATCTTTCCTCTATTTTTGTAACCCCAATGGGATATTACAATCGGGGGCGACGCATTTTCGGCGCGAGTCAGAATTCAGAAAAGAGATTGTAGCCTCAAATTTGCACGAAATTACAGCCGCAAATTGAGTCTGAAATAAATTCATCACAGTTTGCACATGGTACGACGCAAAGTGGAGTCCAAAAGGGGAACAACAAGGCCTGAACAGCAATAAAAAAAGTCCAAAAGGAGGCCAAGGTGCTGGACGCATGGCGCCGGCGATCAGGCCTCTCGCGCGCGGATTTCGGCGTGCCTCTTCATGAACCAGGCCCTGGTGTCGTTGTCGACGCCGCTCAAGTCGGCTAGCATGATCCTTGTGTCTTCTGCACGGGTCTTAGCGTCGGTGTCCATCCTCCTGGCCTCGGCGTCACGCAATTTGGCCTCGGCGTCTGTCTTTTTGGCCTCGACGTCCATCCGTTGGACCTCAATGACCTCTTTCGTGAGGTTGAGGTAGATGGCAGCTGCGGCCTCTTTTTCCAGACGCCTCTTCTCGTCCTTGGCAGCCAAGGCGGCAAGATTCTCGGCCATTATCTTCTCCATGCTCTGGGTGAACGCAATGGCCTGTGCCTCCCGGGCTAGATCGGCCTTGGTAGCCTTATGGCCTCGGGGACGAGGTGGAAGGGCTTGTCGGCCTTGATCGTCGTCTTCGCCGTCAAGGTTGACCGTTGTTCCATTCTTCACAGCTTCATCGTAGTCCGCAAAGCTTGTCTTCCACTTCTCCGCGTCCTTGAGCTTGTCCTAGCAATGGACCATATGGTAGCCCCTCTTATTGATGAGGTCTAAGACCTAGGATGTGCCCAATCTTACGAATTTGATCCAAAATCAAAAAGGGGAAGAAGGGGAAAAGTGAAGAACGGGATGAACACGAAGAACGAACACACGCACGCCAACCCGATACAAACGAGTTTCACTCCCGTGGCTCGATTAACCATGCCGATTGAATCACACGGGGAGAGACCGCGAGGTAGAATCCCGGTGTGAGAGATCGGTGATGGAGATGAACACTTGTGAGAGAGAGAGTGGGGGCACACTAGAATCTCACACACAAATTATTCAATCTTCAACAAGAGGTGGCCTTGATGAAACATAGGAGATCATCCTAGAGGTTTGTGAGCAAAGCTCCAAAGGCAATCCAAGTCTATGTCTACCTAGCAAATGAGGGATACAGGAGCACATATAGCTCAGATTTTAGTCAAGGGTAGTTTGGGGCAAAGGCTAAATAAGTTACAACCGCTAGATGTCGATCAACGGCTCAGATCCATGGAGGTCCAAGGTGCGAGCGGAGGTACCACTCGAGGTACCGGGGAGAGGCAGCAAAAGAGCGAAACATTGCTGGGGGTCGGGGCCTCTGGGCGGTAACATGGTCGGAGGTACCGCCCGAGGTACCGGGGAGCTGCAGCACTTGGATGCAACGTTATTGGGGGTCGAGGACCCCTCAGCGGTACCTCGGCCGGAGCCTCCAGGCAGAGGTACCGGCCTCCCTTCCTCCCGTGCGTCCAAGGTGGTACCGCTCAGCACTGGCCGGTAGTACCGGCCAAGAGGGGCCGATACTACTGGTCTCCCCTCCACGCGCGCGTCTAGGGCTAGGGCTAGCCCTCTCTTCCTTTCTTCTTCTGCTTTTCTCGTCCTTTCTTCTTCTTTCTTCTTTCCTCTTTCTTCTTCTCTCTTCCTCTCTTCTAGTTCCTTGCACCATGGGAGTTCCTCCTCTCCGGATACTTGACGAAGCTTGTACCTAATAACACAAAGTACGTCGACATGAGGTAGCATTCCATCCAAGGGGGTACCGAGGTCGAGTGTAGAGAGGATTGAATTCACCTTGTCATGTATAGCTTGCACTCGGGCTCGTGTCATCGGTCCACGTGGGGGACTAGTTGGCCTTAGTGTAGTGTCGTCCATGGGCGGGGCTACATCATCCCCCCCCCCTTGGGAAAGAGTCATCCTCGACTCTAGTTCTTCCTCATCTCCATGATAAGGTGAGAGGTCCGAGACGTTGAATGTGTTGCTCACCAAGTACTTTGATGTTGGTATGTCGATGATGTAGGCGTTGTTGTTGATGCGCTTGAGTACCTTGAAGGGGCCATCTCCTCTTGGCTTTAGCTTGGAGTAGCATTCATGAGGGAACCGTTCCTTTCGTAGGTGTATCCAAACGAGGTCTCCTTCTTCAAATATCCTTTCCTTCTTCTTAGCGTTGAGGCGGGTAGCTTGGCGAAGTACATGCTCTTGGATGGTTGCCCTTGTGTCTTCATGTAGCTTCTTCACGGTGGTGGTGCGCTTGTCGAAGTCCATGTTCGTTCTCTCATGAAGATGTAGTGGGATGTCGAGTGCCGTGGGAGGTTCGAACCCATATACGATCATGAACGGACTCCTTGATGTCGTTGAGTGCTTGGCTCGATTGTAGGCGAACTCCGCGTGAGGGAGGCACTCTTCCCATGACTTCAAATTTTTCTTCACTAGCGTGCGTAGGAGCGTTGAGAGGCTTCGATTCACCACTTCCGTTTGTCCGTCCGTTTGCGGATGCGAGGATGACGAAAACAAGAGCTTGACTCCAAACTTTGCCATTAGCGACTTCCATAGATAACTCATAAACTTGATGTCTCTATCCGACACAATGCTTGCCGGTATTCCGTGTAGGCGAACTACTTCCCTGAAAAACAACGAAGCAATGTGTGAAGTATCATCGGTCTTATGGCATGGTATGAAATGAGCCATTTTAGAGAACCTATCCACTACCACAAATATTGAGTCATGACCATGTTTTGTTCTTGGCAATCCTAGTACAAAGTCCATGCTTATATCCGACCAAGGAGCATATGGAACCGGTAAAGGCATATAAAGACCGCAAGGGTTCGTGGTAGACTTAGCTTGTAAGCATGTGGTGCACCGGTTGCATAGATGCTCCACATCTCGCTTCATCTTTGGCCAATAGTAATGGGTTGATAGCATCGAGAGCGTCTTGTCGTGACCAAAGTGTCCCATGAGACCACCTCCATGTGACTCTTGCAAAAGCAACTTACGAAGAGAAGACTCGGGTATGCAAATTTTGTTAGCTTTAAACAAGTAGCCATCATGCAAATAGAAATCATCAAATCCTCTTTCAACCGAACACTTTTCAAAGATGGGTCCAAAGAAAATGTCGGAAGTGTAAATTTCTTTGATCTCCTCAAGACCCAAAACATGAAAGTCCAAGCGAGTGAGCAAAAGGTTATTCTTGCGGGAAAGAGCATCCGCCCACATTTTCCTTTCCCTTTTTGTATTTGATAACATAAGGGAAGGACTTTATAAACTCAACCCACTTAGCATGCCTTCTGTTTAAATTGGTTTGCTTTTCAAATATTTCAAGGATTCATGGTCAGAATGAATAACGAATTCCTTCGGCCAAAGGTAATGTTGCCAAATTTCAAGAACACGAACCAATGCATAAAGTTCCTTGTCATAGATAGGATAATTGAGGCGTGCGCCGTCCAACTTCTCGCTATAGTATGCCACGGGTTTTGCATCTTGCGTGAGGACTCCACCAATACCGAGTCCACTCGCATCACACTCAATCTTAAAAGTTTTTGCAAAGTTCGGAAGGACGGGAAGTGGTGCCTCGGTAAGGCACTTTTACAACTCATCGAAAGCATTTTGTTGGGCCTTGCCACACACAAATGGAACATTTTTCTTTGTAAGCTCGTTTAAAGAGGCAAGCAATGATGCTAAAATCTTTCACGAAACATCGATAGAAGCCGGCGCGTCCATGGAAACTTCAAACTTGACCAACGGTTGTGGGCGTGGGCCAATTATGGATGGCCTCCACCTTCGAAGAGTCCACTTTGATGCCATTGGCGGAAACAACAAACCCAAGAAAAACCAATTTGTTTTGCGCAAAGGTGCATTTAGGAAGATTGGCAAAGAGTTTCTCGCGGCGTAAGATGCATAAGACTTCTCTCACATGTTGTACATGGTCCTCGAGATGTTTGCTATAAATAAGAATATCATCAAAGTAGACCACCACACTCTTGCCAATGAGAGGTCTCAAGATATGGTTCATAAGACGCATAAAAGTCGATGGAGCATTTGAAAGACCAAATGGCATGACAAGCCATTCATAGAGACCAAGTTTTGTCTTGAAGGCCGTCTTCCATTCATCACCAATTTCCATGCGGATTTGGTGGTAGCCATGATGCGCGTAGATGTACACGTCCGTTGGGAACCCCAAGAGGAAGGTATGATGCGCACAGTGGCAAGTTTTCCCTCAGTATGAAACCAAGGTTTAATCGAACCAGTAGGAGCCAAGAAGCACGTTGAAGGTTGATGGTCGCGAAATGTGATGCGGCGCAACACCAGGGATTCCGGCGCCTAGGAACCTGCACAACACAACCAAAGTACTTTGCCCCAACGAAACAGTGAGGTTGTCAATCTCACCGGCTTGCTGTAACAAAGGATTAAACGTATCGAGTGGAAGATGTTTGCAAAGAAAACAGTAAAACAAGTAGATTGTATGCTATGGAAAGAATAGGACCGGGGTCCACAGTTCACTAGAGGTGTCTCTCCCATAAGATAAAAGCATGTTGGGTGAACAAATTACAGTCGGGCAATTGACAAATAGAGAAAGGCATAATAATGCATATACATGACATGGTAAATATAGTGAGATTTAATTGGGCATTACGACAAAGTACATAGACCGCCATCCAACTGCATCTATGCCTAAAAAGTCCACCTTCAGGTTATCGTCCGAACCCCCTCCAGTATTAAGTTGCAAAGCAACAGACAATTGCATTAAGTATTGTGCGTAATGTAATCAATAACTACATCCTTAGACATAGCATCAATGTTTTATCCCTAGTGGCAACAACACATCACAACCTTAGAACTTTCTGTCACTCCCAGGTATCAATGAAGGCATGAACCCACTATCGAGCATAATTACTCCCTCTTGGAGTTAAGAGTAAAAACTTGGCCAGAGCCTCTACTAATAACGGAGAGCATGCAAGATCATAAACAACACATGAACAATAGATTGATAATCACCATAATCATAGTACTCTCTATCCATCGGATCCCGACAAACACAACATATAGAATTACATATAGATGATCTTGATCATGTTAGGCAGCTCACAAGATCTAACAATGAAGCACAACAAGGAGAAGACGACCATCTAGCTACTGCTATGGACCCATGGTCCAGGGGTGAACTACTCACTCATCACTCCGGAGGCGATCATGGCGATGAAGAGTCCTCCGGAGATGAATCCCCTCTCCGGCAGGGTGCCGGAGATCTCCAGAATCCCCCGAGATGGGATTCGCGGCGGCGGCGTCTCAAAGGTTTTCCGTATCGTGGCTCTCGGTGGGGGTTTCGCGACGGGAGCTTTAAGTAGGCGGAAGGTCAACGCGAGGGGCCACACGAGGGCCCAGGGGCAGGGCCGCGCGGCCAAGACCTGGCCGCCGGCCACCTGGCTGCCTCGTGGCCCCACTTCGTTAGGTCTTCGGTCTTCGGAAGCTTCGTGCAAAAATAGGACCCTGGGCGAAAGTTTCGTCCAATTCCGAGAATATTTCTTTACTAGGATTTCTGAAACCAAAAACAGCAGAAAACAGCAACTGGCTCTTCGGCATCTTGTTAATAGGTTAGTTCCAGAAAATGCATAAATATGACATATAATGTGCATAAAACATGTAGGTATCATCAATAAAGTAGCATGGAACATAAGAAATTATCGATACGTTGGAGACGTATCAGCATCCCCAAGCTTAGTTCTGCTCGTCCCGAGCAGGTAAAACGATAACAAAGATAATTTCTGAAGTGACATGCCATCATAATCTTGATCATACTATTTGTAAACATATGTAATGAATGCAGCGATCAAGCAAAGGTAATGACATGAGTAAACAACTGAATCATATAGCAAAGACTTTTCATGAATAGTACTTCAAGACAAGCATCAATAAGTCTTGCATAAGAGTTAACTCGTAAAGCAATAAATCAAAGTAAAGGTGTTGAAACAACACATAAGAAGATTAAGTTTCAGCGGTTGCTTTCAACTTGTAACATGTATATCTCATGGATATTGTCAACATAAAGTAATATAACAAGTGCAATATGCAAGTATGTAGGAATCAATGCACAGTTCACACAAGTGTTTGCTTCTTAAGGTGGAAGGAGATAGGTAAACTGACTCAACAATAAAAGTAAAAGAATGGTCCTTCGCAGAGGAAAGCATCGATTGCTGTATTTGTGCTAGAGCTTTTATTTTGAAAACATGAAACAATTTTGTCAACGGTAGTAATAAAGCATATGAGTTATGAAAATTATATCTTACAAGTTGCAAGCCTCACGCATAGTATACTAATAGTGCCCGCACCTCGTCCTACTTAACTTGGACTACCGGATCTTTGCATGCCATGTTTCAACCAAGTGTCACAAAGGGGTACCTCCATGCCGCCTGTACAAAGGTCCAAGGAGAATGCTCGCATTTCGGATTTCTCGCTTTTGATTATTCTCAACTTAGACATCCATACCGGGACAACATGGACAACAGATAATGGACTCCTCTTAAATGCATAAGCATGTAGCAAAGTTATTATTCTCATATGAGATTGAGGATATATGTCCAAAACTGAAACTTCCACCATGATTCATGGCTTTAGTTAGCGGCCCAATGTTCATCTCTAACAATTTTGCATGCTCCAACCACTAAAATGATAGACCTTCAGACAAGACGGACATGCATAGCAACTCACATGATATTCAACAATAGTTGATGGCGTTCCCCAGAAACATGGTTATCGCACAACAAGCAACTTAATAAAATATAAAGTGCATAAGTACATATTCAATACTACGATAGTTTTTAAGGCTATTTTGTCCCATGAGCTATATATTGCAAAGGTGAATGATGGAATTTTAAAGGTAGCACTCAAGCAATTTACTTTGGAATGGCGGGTAAATACCATGTAGTAGGTAGGTATGGTGGACACAAATGGCATAGTAGTTGGCTCAAGGATTTTGGATGCATGAGAAGTATTCCCTCTCGATACAAGGTTTAGGCTAGCAAGGTTATTTGAAGCAAACTCAAGGATGAACAAGTGCAGCAAGACTCACATAAAAGACATATTGTAAACATTATAAGACTCTACACTGTCTTCCTTGTTGTTCAAAACTCAATACTAGATATTATCTAGACCTTAGAGAAACCAAATATGCAAATCAAATTTTAGCAAGCTCTATGTATTTCTTCATTAATGGGTGCAAAGCATATGATGCAAGAGCTTAAACATGAGCACAACAATTGCCAAGTATCACATTATCCAAGACATTTTTAGAATTACTACATGTAGCATTTTCCAATTCCAACCATATAACAAATTAACGAAGAAGAAACTTCGCCTTGAACATTATGAGTAAAGCCTAAGGACACATGTGTCCATATGCAACAGCGGAGCGTGTCTCTCTCCCACAAAGTGAATGCTAGGATCCATCTTATTCAAACAAAAACAAAAACGAAAACAAACCGACGCTCCAAGTAAAGAACACCAGATGTGACTGAATAAAAATATAGTTTCAGGGGAGGAACCTGATGATGTTGTCGATGAAGAAGGGATGCCTTGGGCATCCCCAAGCTTAGACGCTTGAGTCTTCTTAAAATATGCAGGGATGAACCACGGGGCATCCCCAAGCTTAGAGCTTTCACTCCTCTTGATCTTAGTATATCATTCTCCTCTCTTGACCCTTGAAAACTTCCTTCACACCAAACTTCAAGCAAACTCATTAGAGGGTTAGTGCATCATTAATAATTCACACATTCAGAGGTGACACAATCATTATTTTCACTTCTGGACATTGCATAATGCTACTGGACATTAATGGATCAAAGAAATAAATCCAACATAGCAAAAGAGGCAATGCGAAATAAAAGGCAGAATCTGTCAAAAACAGAACAGTCCGTAAAGACGAATTTATAAATGGCACCAGACTTGCTCAAATGGAAAAACTCAAAACTAATGAAAGTTGCGTATATATCTGAGGATCACGCTCGTAAATTGGCAGATTTTTTCGAATTTTCTACAGGGAATTATGCCCAGATTCGTGACAGACAGCAATGCTGTTTCTGCGCAGCGATCCCAAATATAACATCAACTTTGACATAGAAACTTTACTTGGCACAAAAACATGATAAGGAGAGGTTGCTACAGTAGTAAACAACTTCCAAGACTCAATAAAACAAAAAATTGCTGTAGGTAAAAACATGGGTTGTCTCCCATAAGCGCTTTTCTTTAACGCCTTTCAGCTAGGCGCAGAAAGTGCAAATCAAGTAACATCGAGAGTAGAAGCATCAACATCATAGCTTGTTCTAATAATAGAATCAAAAGGCAACTTCATTCTCTTTCTAGGGAAGTGTTCCATACCTTTCTTGAGAGGAAATTGATATTTAATATTACCTTCCCTCATATCAATAACAGCACCAACAGTTCGAAGAAAAGGTCTTCCCAACACAATTGGACAAGATGCATTGCATTCGATATCCAAGACAACAAAATCAACGGGGACAAGGTTATTGTTAACCGTAATATGCACATTATCAATCCTCCCCAAAGGTTTCTTTTTAACATTATCGGCAAGATTAACATCCAAATAACAATTCTTTAATGGTGGCAAGTCAAGCATATCATAAATCTTTTTAGGCATAACAGAAATACTTGCACCAAGATCACATAAGGCATTACATTCAAAGTCATTGAATTTCATTTTAATGATGGGCTCCCAACCATCTTCTAACTTTCTAGGAATAGAAGTTTCAAGTTTTAGTTTCTCTTCTCTAGCTTTTATGAGAGCATTTGTAATATGTTTTGTAAAGGCTAAATTTATAGCACTAGCATTAGGACTTTTAGCAAGTTTTTGCAAGAACTTTATAACTTCAGAGATGTGGCAATCATCAAAATCTAAATCATTATGAGCTACAGCAATGGGATCATTATTCCCAAGGTTGGAAAAAATTTCAGCAGTTTTATCACAAGCAGTTTCAGCAGTTTTAGCAATTTCAGGCAGCTTTGTACGCTTTGCACTAGGAGTAGAAACATTGCCAACACCAATTATATTACCATTGATAGTAGGAGGTGTAGCAACATGTGAAGAATTAGCATTACTAGTGGTGGTAATAGTCCAAACTTTAGCTACATTATTCTCTTTAGCTAGTTTTTCATTTTCTTCTCTATCCCACCTAGCACGCAACTCAGCCATTAATCTTATATTCTCATTAATTCTAACTTGGATGGCATTTGCTGTAGTAGTAATCTTATTATCAAGATCATTATTAGGCATAACTTTCAACTTTAAAAGATTAACATCAGAGGCAAGCCTATCAACTCTAGAAGCGATAGTATCAATTTTATCAAGCTTTCCCTCAACAGATTTGTTAAAAGCAGTTTGTGTACTAATAAATTCTTTAAGCATGGCTTCAAGACCAGAGGGTACACTTCTATTATTGTTGTAAGAATTCCCATAAGAATTACCATAACCATTACCATTAGCAGAAGGATATGGCCTATAGTTATTACCAGAGTTGTTCCTATAAGCATTGTTGTTGAAATTATTATTTTTAATGAAATTCACATCAACATTTTCTTCTTGAGCAACCAATGAAGCTAAAGGAACATTATTTGGATCAACATTAGATCTACCATTCACAAGCATAGACATAATCACATCAATCTTATCACTCAAGGAAGAGGTTTCTTCAACAGAATTTACCTTCTTACCTTGTGGAGCTCTTTCCGTGTGCCATTCAGAGTAATTCACCATCATATCATCAAGAAGTTTTGTAGCCGCCCCCAATGTGATGGACATAAAGGTACCTCCAGCAGCTGAATCCAATAAATTCCGCGAAGAAAAATTTAGTCCTGCATAGAAGGTTTGGATGATCATCCAAGTAGTCAGTCCATGGGTTGGGCAATTCTTTACCAAAGTTTTCATTCTCTCCCATGCTTGAGCAACATGTTCAGTATCTAATTGTTTAAAATTCATTATGCTACTTCTCAAAGAAATAATTTTAGCGGGAGGATAATATCTACCAATAAAAGCATCCTTGCATTTAGTCCATGAATCAATACTATTCTTAGGCAAAGATAGCAACCAATCTTTAGCTCTTCCTCTTAATGAGAAAGGAAACACTTTCAATTTAATAATATCACCATCTACATCTTTATACTTTTGCATTTCACAAAGTTCAACAAAATTATTGAGATGGGCAGCAGCATCATCAGAACTAGCACCAGAAAATTGTTCTCTCATGACTAGATTTAGTAAAGCAGGTTTAATTTCAAAGAATTCTGCTGTAGTAGCAGGTGGAGCAATAGGTGTGCATAGGAAATCATTATTATTTGCATTTGTGAAGTCACACAACTTAGTATTTTCAGGGTTGGCCATTTTAGCAACAGTAAATAAAGCAAACTAGATAAAGTAAATGCGAGTAACTAATTTTTTTTTGTGTTTTTGATATAGCAAACAAGATAGCAAATAAAGTAAAACTAACAACTAATTTTTTTGTATTTTGATTTAGTGCAGCAAACAAAGTAGTAAATAAAATAAAGCAAGACAAAAACAAAGTAAAGAGATTGAGAAGTGGAGACTCCCCTTGCAGCGTGTCTTGATCTCCCCGGCAACGGCGCCAGAAAAAGTGCTTGATGCGCGTAGATGTACACGTCCGTTGGGAACCCCAAGAGGAAGGTATGATGCGCACAGTGGCAAGTTTTCCCTCAGTATGAAACCAAGGTTTAATCGAACCAGTAGGAGCCAAGAAGCACGTTGAAGGTTGATGGTCGCGAAATGTGATGCGGCGCAACACCAGGGATTCCGGCGCCAACTAGGAACCCGCAACACAACCAAAGTACTTTGCCCCAACGAAGTGAGGTTGTCAATCTCACCGGCTTGCTGTAACAAAGGATTAAACGTATCGAGTGGAAGATGTTTGCAAAGAAAACAGTAAAACAAGTAGATTGTATGCTATGGAAAGAATAGGACCGGGGTCCACAGTTCACTAGAGGTGTCTCTCCCATAAGATAAAAGCATGTTGGGTGAACAAATTACAGTCGGGCAATTGACAAATAGAGAAAGGCATAATAATGCATATACATGACATGGTAAATATAGTGAGATTTAATTGGGCATTACGACAAAGTACATAGACCGCCATCCAACCGCATCTATGCCTAAAAAGTCCACCTTCAGGTTATCGTCCGAACCCCCTCCAGTATTAAGTTGCAAAGCAACAGACAATTGCATTAAGTATTGTGCGTAATGTAATCAATAACTACATCCTTAGACATAGCATCAATGTTTTATCCCTAGTGGCAACAGCACATCACAACCTTAGAACTTTCTGTCACTGTCCCAGGTATCAATGAAGGCATGAACCCACTATCGAGCATAATTACTCCCTCTTGGAGTTAAGAGTAAAAACTTGGCCAGAGCCTCTACTAATAACGGAGAGCATGCAAGATCATAAACAACACATGAACAATAGATTGATAATCACCATAATCATAGTACTCTCTATCCATCGGATCCCGACAAACACAACATATAGAATTACATATAGATGATCTTGATCATGTTAGGCAGCTCACAAGATCTAACAATGAAGCACAACAAGGAGAAGACGACCATCTAGCTACTGCTATGGACCCATGGTCCAGGGTGAACTACTCACTCATCACTCGGAGGCGATCATGGCGATGAAGAGTCCTCCGGAGATGAATCCCCTCTCCGCGGTGCCGGAGGCGATCTCCAAATCCCCGAGATGGGATTCGCGGCGGCGCGTCTCGTAAGGTTTTCCGTATCGTGGCTCTCGGTACTGGGGTTTCGCGACGGAGCTTTAAGTAGGCGGAAGGTCAACGCGAGGGGCCACACGAGGGGCCCAGGGGGCCGCGCGGCCAAGACCTGGGCCGCGCCGGCCACGGCTGCCTCGTGGCCCCACTTCGTTAGGTCTTCGGTCTTCGGAAGCTTCGTGCAAAAATAGGACCCTGGGCGAAAGTTTCGTCCAATTCCGAGAATATTTCTTTACTAGGATTTCTGAAACCAAAAACAGAACAGGCTCTTCGGCATCTTGTTAATAGGTTAGTTCCAGAAAATGCATAAATATGACATATAATGTGCATAAAACATGTAGGTATCATCAATAAAGTAGCATGGAACATAAGAAATTATCGATACGTTGGAGACGTATCAAGCCACTACGCAAATCTACCTTAGAGAAAATTTTGGCACCACTCAACTCATCAAGCATGTCATCTAAACGCGGAATGGGATGGCGATATCGAACGGTAATGGAATAGATGGGGCGACAATCCATACACATTCTTTGCGTCTCATCCGGTTTAGGAAGTAGTATGACCGGAACCACACAAGGGCTAAGGCCTTCGCGGACGTACCCTTTGGCGAGGAGATCTTGTATTTGGCGTTGTATCTCTTTGGTCTCATCGGGGTTGGTCCGGTAGGCGGCGCGGTTTGGAAGTGGAGCTCCGGGTATGAGGTCGATGCGGTGTTCGATGCCCCTAAGCGGTGGTAGTCCATGAGGTAGTTCGTCGGGGAAGACATCTTCAAATTCCTTCAAAAGAGACAACAAAGACGAAGGAATGTTGGTTAAGGCGTTAGTCTCCGATGATGGCCCCTTGCAAATGAGCACATAGTGTAAAGTGGTGGATGGGTTTTCTTGCACTTCTCTCCACTCGCTTTTGGTGGCTATGAGGGCACTCTTGATCTCACTCATGTATGGCTTGTGGCGCTCACTCTCTTTTAGGTGGGTCGCTCCCTCTCCTCTCAAGTCACCATGGTATTTGTGTTGTTGTGCCCTCACTAAAGCCTTCGCATTGTCCGCGATGATTTGGCTAGGAGTCATTGGGCGAAGCTCAAACTTCTTGTCCTTGACCTTGAAGGTGTAGACATTTGAGTGTCCATCATGTATCGCCTTCTTGTCATATTGCCATGGGCGGCCAAGCAACATGTGGCACACCATCATGGGCACCACGTCGCACTCAATGGTGTCTTCGTAAGGTCCTATCTTGAAGTGGACGGTGACGGTGTGTTGTATCTTGACATTGCCCTTGTCACTCAACCATTGGACATGGTATGGGTGTGGATGCTTGCGGAGTTTGAGGTTGAGCTTCTCACACAACTCGGTGCTTGCTAGGTTGTGGCAACTTCCTCCGTCGATGATGACCTTGATTGACTTGCCACCAATACCGGCACGTGTTTAGAAGATGTTGCACCGTTGGTCTTCTATTGCTTGTGGTTGAGTAGTTAGCACCCTTGTGACCACAAGTGATGGGCTTGGGTAATGTACACATAGGAGTGGGTCTTCTCCACTTTCTTCATCGTAATCTTCTTCATTAGCTACGACGGCTTGTACAAGTGCTTCATATTCACCTTCACTTAGCGTCTATATGTCACCATTCTCCATGGTGATCATGACCTTGGTGTTGTTGCATTCGAAGTCACGGTGGGCATAAAACCCGATACCCGAACCCGAACCCGAATTACCCGAACCCGAACCCGAAATACCCGAACCAGACAAACCCGAACACTTGATCGGGTTACAACTTGAAAAACCCGAATTTAATTCAGGTAATTCGGGTTTATATCATGGGTACCCGACAAGCCCGTTTCACCCGAAATAAGAATAAATCCCAATCTAGCAAACAGTCTGCGCAATAGCCCAATAGAAAAATCTGCACTTGTTTAACTACTTCACGTCATCAGAATAGGCGTATGCGGGGCGTTTCTTTTCCATCCCGATCTAGATCTCGCCCAGGCGCACGTCTGGTACTCAACTTCTTATCCTCTCATCCCTAATGAACACACACGTCCTCGTCGCCTCGACTCCGGTAGTCCAGCCGTTGTTGCCGTCGAGGTGCGACGACCTCCTCCCCGGCTTCTCTATGCAGCCCGCGGTGTTGGCCGGCGCCGCGCTCTCCACTTCGCTCGCCACCGCACTAGCCGGCGTCCTCCCACTCCTCGCCTTTGCAGTAATGGTCGCCGGCTCGCCGCGCTTACCGCAGACAAATTTCTCCCTTTCTTCCCAGACAGTCTGCAGCACCTGTCTACTCGGGTAAATCGGGAAAACCCAAACCCGGACCCGATTTTTCGGGCACCCGAACTGTCGGGTTTAGAATTTTTAGAAGAAATTTCGGGTAAACCCGAACGCCCACCGTGAATTCGAAGGACTTGTGGCCTTGTGTTCCACACTTGAAACAAGTGACATTGGAAGGTCCGGTAGAGGCCTTTGAGGAGGCGGTTGAAGTTGCCGGTTGCTTCATGCGACTTTGGGTAGTCGTTTGCTTGGATGTTGTAGAGGGAATCGATGGCTTGGCACTTGTTGTAGGAGCGGTTGTGGCGAGCTTGGAGGCGAAGTAGGACTTGTATTTGGAGTACTTGATGTCCTCATTGACTTGACGCTCGGCCTTGGAAGCTTGGTGTACCAACTCAACCATGTTGGAGTATGGTTGGAACTCAACAATCCTCTTGATTGGGTAATTTAGGCCATTGAAGAACCTAGCAATAGTTTGGTTCTCGGATTCTTGGATGTTAGCTCGCATCATAGTTGTAATGTCCCAGGTTTAGAGACGATCGAGGGGTAGATTTTAGAAAGGGATGTGCATTGCATTGCAAATTCTGGGGAAATTTCGCGCTTTTAAACAAAAACTGCAACGAAGGGGGATAAGTTTCTCTCTCGACACCTTACAGGGTTAAGGCTTCGAGAGTGCGACAAACTTGTATCTCACCTAACTAGTTTAGGGTTTTGAGAAGAGAGGGGAGAGATTGCATCAAACCTAAGTTGCATGATTGAATTCAAACTAAAGTTGAATTTGAATTTCAAATACAAACATCAAATTGATATCTCATAATTCAAACTTGAGATAATTCAATAAACAATTATAAGTAATCAAGAATAATAAATAGTACAACAATTAGATAAAGCTCATTAGAGAAAACCTTGAGCTTTATTGATTATCACACAATATACATTGTCTTTACAATATTCATAATGGAAACAAATGAATATTACAACACATTACAAGAATTGATAAAATAGAAAAAGAAAAAGGAAAATTACAAGTAAATAAAATATATTCAAAACTACAAGCTAATCTTGAGCTTGATGATCTTCATGTCCATCTTGATCAATTTCTTGATCCCTGCACACAAACAAAACAAACATAGCATTATGCCAAGTGGCAATGGCACTTGGCAGGTTAGAAATCAAATGAGATGGGAGTGGATATGACCAAAGCTGCCGAGCTGATCAGCTCACAGCCAAGTCCCAAAGCCCAAGTGCAAAGCATCTGGTATACACACACACAGCCTGCTCACAAGGCTGTGTGCATGCAGCACACACACACAGCACAGAGAGGAGTCACCAACACATGCCAGGCAGTGCTGTCGACCTGAGAAGCAAGGGCCAGGCATATAAAACCTTTTCCACAGTAAACCCTAGCTCATTCGTCGACAAAGCAGCAGGGTAAGTCACCAAATAGCAAGAACAGCTCAAGAACACCAAGAACAGGTGAACAGCCAGAGCTGTCTCACCTATTCCCCAATCACCAGAAATTAACCAAGCATCACCAGCAAGCCAGGAGGAGCAAGGCAAGCTCATAAATCCAAACCAGAAGAAATCCTCTACACCAACAACCTTTCTAGGAGCTGGAGTGAGGTATACACAGATAATCATGAGCAAGCCACAGTTTTGCTCATATCATAAGCACATGCATACATCACAGCAACAGAAAAGGGTAGAAACCCTGTTTGTGTCATCATCTGGCTGTTTAGCCATTTGGTGCAAGCAAACATAGGGAAAGCCAGGAGGAAAACCAACCCAGGGAACATTGGTTATGCCAAACCAGTGGCATAATCAAAGAAATCCAACAAGGGAAGATCCTATCTAGCTAGCCAGATTCACCTAGCACCTATGACCACTACACCATCAGACTGATAGACTATCAAGTGTCTATTCATGTTTGTCAACATCAAAAGCATCTGGCAACCAAATCTGGTCAAGCCAGAGAGCAACTGTCCATACACATCAAGCCAACATGGGGTGGGAGCTTCCTGAACAGCAAATACTTGCTGTTGAGGCCACCTCAACCACAAGACTAGCCAACCAAGCCACCCATCATCACCCAGAAGGTTCAGAGTGAGCTAGGGTACCCAACCAGTGGTTGGCATCCCTCTAGCTCAAGTTATTTGAGTCATAAAATCATTACTGCTAAACAGTTCACATCATTTATCCATCTAATAGAGCAGGGAAATACAGATAAATGAAACAGACCAGTAATCAAAGCACCAACATCTTGCCAGTGATCCAAGGGATCACTGCAAGCATCAGTTGATGCTTGAGCAAGCATCAACACACACCAACACATGTATGTGTGTCACACAGACACAAGGATAAGCATCAAAAAGGCACATGCAGTAGGTTGGTAAGCAATCCACATGCACCTGATGATCACTGGATCATCAGAGCTTGCCAAATTATGCAAGTGCTTGTCAGAGACAAGTCTGGCATCAATTCATGAACTACATAAATGAAATAGCCACAATTAAGCAATAGTTGCATCACAGTTAATCATCTAAACAATTCTGTAGCTGTATCCAGTAACACATTATCAAGAGGGGGAAACCATCTAGCCAACCATCATGCTCAGTTGAGCATTCTCATGAATTAGAACAAAATAAACCAGCCCAGAGGCACTGGCACTTGCTAATATGCAAGAATTGCACACTGTAATCAAGCCAGGGAATCTTACATGAATACACTTGAATTCTAGCAAGCATAGCAACCAGAATAGAGGCACAGAGCAGGAATTTAGTAAGAATAGCAAGCACTGGCATGGCCAGGGTAATAATGGCCAAGGCTAGTAGGGCCAACAGCAAGAACAGCAGCGGCAGCAGCACAGCTATGGCCATGGCAGCAGAGCAAGAGCAGCAGCTAGCCAGAAGAGCAGCTATAGCACACACCCATGCACAGCAAGCAGTAGAGCACGGCACAGCAACTCCATGGAGAGAGGCAGGCCAGCCACTTGAGCAGAGCACAGAGAAGGAAGAAGAAGGGGGAAAAATGGAGGCGCATACCTGGGCGGAGCACCACAGCGTGCCATGGCGGCACGGCGGCACGGGTCACCACGGCAGCGCCAAGCCGCGGCCTGGCCTGGCGTCGCTGAGCGCAAGCGCCCCAGCACCGCCACGGCACCACCACGGCGGCGTCACGGCACCAGATGCGCCGGTGAGCAACGCATCACCGTGCGGGCGAACGCGATGGGGGCAGACGATGAAGAAGGCGAGGTCCAGATCGAGCTGGTGGACCTGACGCGCCGTCGCGAGGCGGTTCAGATCCGCCGCATCCCGTCGCCGGAGTTGGCCGGAGATGGCCGGAGAATCTCGACGAAGGCGGCGGCGACCACGAAATCGCCAGAGAGACGCGAGGGGATTAGGGTTTCGATGCGAGAAGAGAGGAGAGAGCGAGTGGGCCGACCGAGCCAACAGAGTGGCTCGGGTGCGACCTAACCCGTTGGGCCACCCTGACAGGTGGGACCCAGGGGCATTTTTGCCATTTCATAATTCAATTAAAATACATAAACTTTGGAAAAGCACAATAAATATTTAATAGCTCTAAAAAATAATTAAAAATATGAAAATTGATCAGCATAAAATTCTCTACCTGAATAAAAAGGGAATTTTTGAAGACAACTAAGAATAAGTCTTAATTTGATGAATTAAATAATCATTTAAATCACTCATAATATTTTCAATAATGAAAATTAGTCCATTAATGCCTTTGGACTATAAAAACACCTTGACAACATTTCAAGGTTGTATTTTACCCTAAACAGAGTATCCCTAAATTGTTCCTAGTATTAACCTTCCACATAAAATAATAAAACACCAGATAGGGGGGAACAACCCTAAAAGCTGAATCATGCATAATTGCTTCTTTAACCATTGCCCTTATCGGACAATGATGCAATTTTTCAGCAACAGAGGACAAGGGTCAGTCCACACCATCCAACTGCAACACTTTGCAGTGTTCAGGCAAGTTCATCGCTTGCTCATGTCATTTGAGTATTTTTACCAAATTACTTGCAAAGTACTATGTTTATCACTATTGCATAAAAAACAAAACCACTACTTTCATAACTATGAATATGACTATGTGGTGGGCAATGGAACCATGGATTGTGTTGATATGGTGGAGGTTCCATTGCAAGGGTTTATATCCATCTAGGATTAAACAACAAATGTCGTCCAGTGATTCTTGTGCCATATAACTCGTGTTCACCATAAGATCTGGAGTGGGACGGAGTAGTCAAAAGTGTTTCCACCTCTCGTACATCAACGGATGCGCTTTACCGTAGACACTTGTATCTGTCAGGGGCAAGCGGTAGGCTGGGGAAGCCTTAAGTCCCCACGGCATAGTCCGTAGACACTTGTCGCCCGAAGAACAAGCGGTAGGCTGGGGAAGCCTTAAGTTCCCCGGTATTGCGGTCTATGATGGGTTGCAGCTACCGGCGAAGGAGTTTGGTTAACGAGTCCCAAACTGTCGTCGTGGCCGGGGTCCACCCGTGAGTGGGAATAATGGGACCGACGAGGACCCAGGGTCGGGGTATGCAACAACGGGTGGGTGTGCGAGGTAGCGGAGGAACATGATTGACTAGGACCTTATACCGGGCCTCACACCAAAGGCAGTGTGGACGGGAAAGCTGCCCGGTTGGCACCAAGGTTAAGATCTCTTATGGGTAAAGAAACACACCTCTAGTGTAACAATTGTGATCACTCCTTGTTCCGGGATTTGGAACTGCGAGCTGGGAAAGGAACTCCATGAAGTTCTAGTCAACCGGTGAAGGCTGACGGACATAGTTCTTCGAATAAAAGCAACCTTTTGAAGAAATGGTTATCAAAACCTGCATGGTATCAGACTTTCTGGTCTGGTACCGTAGTTAGTGCATTAAACACCTCTTTCCTAATATGAACTTGTTGAGTACGCTCGTACTCATACCACTCTTAAATCCCCTGCTTAGACTGTCTGAACCATCTGGAGGAGGACAACGACAACCCTGAAGGAGCCGACATCATCGGCTATGAAGAACCAGATCTATCTGGAGTTGTCGAAGGTGTAGACTACCTCATAGTCTACGGAACCGGGGAGGTTTCCGGGGAAGGACAAGCTTAGACCGATAAGTAGTAGTAGTATCCGAGCAGTACGAACCCTTAGTACTTTACTGCTCGAGGGAATAAATGTATAACTTGGTAAGACTCCTGTATTATAAGTTAAGTTGGGTTCGCCTCGAACCCAGGAGTATCCCTCTTAGGACCCAGGAGGAGCTCCGAGATGATATGTACATATGGCTTGTAATAATAAATGAATGAGTTATGGACCTGCTATGTTCTGTTGTACTACTCTGAGGGATGTAATATTTGCGGAAAGGTACTTCGATCAACGACTGGCATACTACAACATGCAGTGGTATGCTGGGTCACCACAGTTGGTATCAGAGCAAAAGCTTTGACCTTAGGTTGGAACCTAGTAAATGGGACGAAAACGTTAGGAGTCAAATAGGATTAGTAAAGAATTCTCTAAAAATATGGTGTATATTCACTTGAGAATAAAACAATCATATCTTTTAGTGTTATAATTCTTTATTATCTCTATTATGATGCATTATTACTAATCTCATATTCTTTCTTTTCTATAGCCAACTATGGCAAGTTCACGTTCGGGACGTAACGTGAAAGTGATGGAATCAAACCAGAGTGAATATGACGGAGGACTCGCGGATATTCTTCGTGCTATGTTGCTGGAATTTGGGTGCGATCCCCAAATTAAAGTAACGAAATACATGTACTACGACGGTACAGTATTAGCGAAGTGTAGGGTAGGATTAAGACTTCCAGAATCCCTAGGAATGAGTGTAGTGATGCCAGCTGGTGAGGCTAGAACTATCCAAACAGCCTACCACATTGCCATAATGAGAGCCATCACTGACATTCGGGAACATAAGACGAAGGAGCTTATTGGTTCCGAATTTTCTCACATTCCTCATATGGAGGAGGAAGATGATCCTATGCTTAACCACCTCAAATTTGCAAAACGCAAACCAGTAGAAGCCGCTAAGTACATGGATAATAGTCGTAACCTACTGACATTGTTCTTTCAGTTGAACCGACATTTGTCGGGAGCAATTGACACAATGTTGGAAGAATTCACTGAGCCCAAGGAGGAGACAAAAGGAAAGGAACCCATGGAGGGAGTGGTTCATACACCAGTTTATTCAGCTGGTGACTACATTAGTATTGACCATCCAGAACAACAAACCACACCTATTACGCCTAGGTATTTTCCTAGTAACTCCTATGGAGGATATGAAGGTGGTGAGGAATCCGAAAACCATCAGCGTTCCGTGACTCCTATAGAAAACTCAACAGGTTGGCGTTGGGGATCAGATACTGGAAACCATAGTGACTCGGTTAGATATAATCCTGAGATGAATGATGATGCCACAACCCAGTTTCAGAACAATCAGTATAATAGAGGAGATATTGAGGGGTATCCGATGCTGATTGAGTCTGATACTGATGGTGGAGATACCTATGGCGGAGTCACCGGGGAGTACACCCGATGGGTGGATTATGATGCACTGAATGACCAGTTCATGAACACAGATTTTTCCCTCGGATCATCATCCGATTCCGACTACAAGCCTACGGGAAGACCCTATGTTCCAGATTCTGTCAGGAGGACTTCACGTTCGACCGGATGGAAGCCTGGGATGTACCGGGAGTGAAGCACGACTAGAGACCACCATGGGAGGCGAGACTACAATACAGTTGTACCACATGTATTGTAGTATGTAATATTTGTATAAATTTGTACATATACTTCAATAAGTGAGTTTGCATACTCACATCGCTACTGAGTATTGTAATAAGACCACTTAAGTATGTATATACAGGTATATGTTTTGTATGATTTGCATTTGCTTCTTGATTTCCATTGCGTGACTAGTTCTGTGCACAAAGTTGAGCTCGGAAAACTTGCGCATGGAGTAATTATGAGTACCACTTTGTGTTGCAGAACTAGGGGGATATGTCGGGAGCGCCGAGTGAGGAGAGTGAAGAGCAGCGCCTCGAGCGTGAAGCCAGGAAGGCTGGCTGATGAAGCAGCCAGGAATCAGTTTCCACCACCACCACCACCTATGACGCAGCAGAATTTCCTCCAATACATGCAAATGATGGAGGAAAGGCAAAGGATTACACTGGAGCAGCAAAATAAGTTTTTCCAGGAGTTGCTCCAGCAGAACAGGGTGGATAGGCCCGAGAACCAGGGAGTCACTTTGTCATACTTCCAGAATACGAAGCCAATCTCGTTTGCATACGCGCCCGAACCCATGGACGCGGAAGATTGGTTGATGGATACTGAGCGCAAGCTCAATACAGTTGGATGCAACGACCTGGAGAAGGTCAGATATGCGACACACTTGCTGTGTGGACCCGCCGCATCTTGGTGGGATAATATAGTAGCCGTATATCCGGCTGGTAAGGTATTCACATGGGAAGAGTTCAAGAGGAAGTTCGGGGAATCCAATGTCCCTGAAAGCATAGTGGAACTGAAGCGTCGAGAATTTGTAAGTCTCGAGCAGAAGGATAAGGCCATCCTGACTTACGTCAGGGAATTTTCTGGATTGTCTCGGTATGCCGTGGAGGAGGTTAATACCGAGGACAAGAAAAAGAAGAGGTTTATGCGAGGATTAAATCCTCAGTTTAAGGTACAGCTCAGGATGCTGAGAGCGACTGAGTTCCAAGAGTTGGTGGATGCAGCCATCACTCTTGAAGATGATTTCAAGCAACTACAAGAGGAGAAGCGGAAGAAGGCCAAGTTTGAGCCTAAGAGATTTGGCAACAACAAGCCTAATACTGGCTTGAGTTTGAAGCCCAGATTCAACAACAACTACAACAGTAGGAGAAACCAAGCATTTCAAACTGCAAACCAGATAGTTTGCCGAAGCTGTGGACTTCCAGGGCACTTTTCCAAAGATTGCAAGAAGCCAAGGATAATATGCTTTGGTTGTCGCCAGGAGGGGCACATGTTGAAGGATTGTCCCAAGAGAAAGAATGGAGGAGGTCAGTCAGGAGGAGGAGGAAGCCGAGGAGGAAACACCGGAGGGAACTGGAAGAACAAGAAACCCTTCGGCAAGTTGAACTGCACCAGCTTGGAGGAGGTGGTGAACTCCGATCAAGCAGTGATAGGTACGCTTCAGATACTCACTCATCCTGGCAAAGTACTTTTTGATACTGGTGCAACTACATCATTCATTTCCCAGCAATTCATCATCAAACATGGGATTAGATGCACTAAGTTAGATAAACCTATAACCATACTTTCTGCGGGGGGAACGATATTAGTAACCCACACTAAACCTGGACAAGTCATTATGATCAATAAGTGTGCGTTTGACGCAGACCTGTTCATTTTACCGATGAAGGACATTGATGTCATTCTTGGTATGAACTGGTTAGAGGAAAATGGAGCACTTATAGATTGTACCCATAAGACAGTGTCTTTGAAAAGCCCGGGTGGAGATAGAATCATATACCAAGGAGATAAGCATACTCAGATTGAAGTTGAGTAGAAATTGAATAGTATGAAGGAGGTGAAACTCGAGGACATTCCAATTGTCAACGAATTCCAAGATGTATTTCCTAAGGAATTACCTGGAATGCCACCAGATAGGGAGATAGAATTCACTATCGACCTAATTCCAGGAACAACTCCCATTGCTAAAGCACCATACAAGATGGGGCCTAAGGAGTTGAAAGAACTCAAGGAACAGTTGGATGACCTGGAACAGAAAGGATTCATACAAGAGAGTGTTTCACCATGGGGATCACCTGTGATCTTCGTGGATAAACGAGATGGAGGTCGAAGGATGTGTGGAGACTACAGGAACTTGAATAATGTCACTATCAAGAACAAGTACCCACTTCCTAGAATTCAAGATCTTTTTGATCAAGTTAGAGGCGCGGGAGTATTTTCCAAGATTGATCTAAGATCCGGTTATCACCAGATAAAGATCAAGAAGGAAGACGTTCCGAAAACAGCCTTTGTATCGAGGTACGGACATCATGAGTATCTCGTAGTACCTTTTGGACTAACCAATGCCCCAGCAATATTCATGAATCTCATGAATAAGATCTTCATGCCCTGTCTAGACAAGTTTGTCATCGTATTCATCGATGATATCTTGATATATTCCAAAGATAAAGCTGAACATGCTGAACATCTAAGGATAGTGTTGCAAACACTAAGGGAACATCAACTCTATGCCAAGTTCAGTAAGTGCGAATTTTGGCTAGATCAAGTAGAATTTCTTGGTCATGTCATTAGTAAGGATGGGATAGCAATAAACCCAAGTAAGGTAGCATCAGTTTTAGATTGGGAAGCACCCAAGAATGTCAAGGAAATCCGAGGATTCTTGGGAATGGCAGGATACTACCGGAGATTCATAGAAGGATTCTCGAAGATAGCAGGGCCAATGACCAAGCTGTTAAGAAAGAACACACCATTCGTGTGGTCTGATGAGTGTGAGAAGAGTTTTCAGACTCTGAAAGAGAAACTCACCACAGCACCGGTGTTAGCAGTTCCGGAAGATGGCAAGGATTACACCGTGTACTGCGACGCATCCAAACATGGATTGGGATGTGTACTCATGCAGGATCGGAAAGTAATATCATATGGGTCAAGGCAACTCAGACCTCATGAAGTAAACTATCCAACTCATGATTTAGAGTTAGCAGCAGTTGTTTTTGCACTCAAAACTTGGAGACATTTTCTCTATGGAGCCAAGTGTGAGCTCTATACGGATCATAAGAGTCTCAAGTACTTCTTCACTCAGAAGGAACTCAATATGAGGCAGAAAAGATGGCTTGAATTGATCAAGGACTATGATCTGACCATCAATTATACTCCAGGAAAGGCTAATGTAGTAGCTGATGCCTTGAGTAGGAAGAGTACTGGAGGAATAGAACCAGAAATATCACCGGAGTTGAAGAAGGAAATAAGCCAAGCCCAAATACAACTTTGGGAGAAAGAGGCTCATGAAGGACTATCAGCTTTACAAGTAGCCAATGAAATGAATGTCAACCTAAAGAATGAGATAATCATGGGTCAATTGGATGATCCATTCATCGTGGAGGAGATAAAGAGAATTGATGAAGGAAGACCATCAGAATTTCACCGAGGAGAAATGGGATCATTGTGGTTCCAGAAAAGGATTTGCGTTCCGGACATAGATGAGATCAAGGAAGTTATACTCCGGGAAGCACATCAAACACCTTACTCTATACATCCTGGTAGTACAAAGATGTACATGGATCTCAAGGAATTATTCTGGTGGAATAACATGAAGAGGGAAATAGCCCAATACGTAGCAGAATGCCATACATGTCAAAGAGTGAAAGCTGAACATCAAAGTCCAGCAGGGAAGTTACAACCTTTACCAATCCCAGAATGGAAATGGGAAGAGATAGGAATGGACTTCATCACCGGACTACCCATGACCAATAAAAAGAAGGATATGATATGGGTAATCGTGGACCGGCTGACGAAAAGTGCACACTTCTTAGCGGTAAATCAGCAGGACAAAGGAGAGAAACTCATCGATCTTTACATCAAAGAGATCGTGAGTAAACATGGAGTGCCCAAGAAGATCGTGTCGGATCGAGGATCCGTGTTCACGTCAGCATTTTGGAAGCAACTACATGAAGCTTTAGGATCCAAGTTGGACTATAGTACCGCCTATCATCCTCAGACAGGTGGACAAACCGAGAGAACTAACCAGATCCTAGAGGATATGCTTAGGTCTTGTGCCCTAGACTTTGGTGGATCATGGGAGGAACACTTGCCACTAGCAGAGTTTTCATACAACAATAGCTATCAAAGTAGTATCAAGATGGCACCATTCGAAGCTCTATACGGAAGGAAGTGTAGATCACCGATATGTTGGTATGAAGCGGGATCAAGCAAGGAGTTCAACCCTGATTATGTCAAGGAAAAGCAACACATCATTGACATTATAGGAGATAGACTGAAGATAGCCCAAAGTCGACAGAAGAGCTATGCAGACCAGAAGAGAAGGACTTGGGAACCACAAGTTGGAGACATGGTGTATCTTAAGGTAAGTCCGATGAAAGGTCTTCAGAGATTTGGTGTAAAGGGGAAGTTGAGCCCTAGATACATCGGACCTTTCAAGATACTGAGTCAGAACCGGGGGTTAGCCTTTGAATTGGAACTACCGGGAAGACTAGCTCAAGTTCACAATGTATTCCATGTGTCGCAACTCAGGAAATGCTTAAAGACCCCAGAAGAGCCAGTATCACATGATGAGCTCGAATTACAACCAGATTTGACTTACATAGAGAAGCCAGCCAAGATTCTCGAGGATAACTGGAAACAACTCAGAAATCGAGCAATAAAGTACTGCAAGATACAATGGAAGCATCACCCCGAGAGGGAAGCCACCTGGGAAAAGGAAGAAGACTTGAGGAAAACATACCCCGAACTGTTCAGGTATTACAACCACAACTTCGGGACGAAGTTTTCTTTAAGGGGAAAGGCTGTAATGTCCCAGGTTTAGAGACGATCGAGGGGTAGATTTTAGAAAGGGATGTGCATTGCATTGCAAATTCTGGGAAATTTCGCGCTTTTAAACAAAAACTCGAAGGGGGATAAGTTTCTCTCTCGACACCTTACAGGGTTAAGGCTTCGAGAGTGCGACAAACTTGTATCTCACCTAACTAGTTTAGGGTTTTGAGAAGAGAGGGGAGAGATTGCATCAAACCTAAGTTGCATGATTGAATTCAAACTAAAGTTGAATTTGAATTTCAAATACAAACATCAAATTGATATCTCATAATTCAAACTTGAGATAATTCAATAAACAATTATAAGTAAACAAGAATAATAAATAGTACCACAATTAGATAAAGCTCATTAGAGAAAACCTTGAGCTTTATTGATTATCACACAATATACATTGTCTTTACAATATTCATAATGGAAATAAATGAATATTACAACACATTACAAGAATTGATAAAATAGAAAAAGAAAAAGGAAAATTACAAGTAAATAAAATATATTCTAAACTACAAGCTAATCTTGAGCTTGATGATCTTCATGTCCATCTTGATCAATTTCTTGATCCCTGCACACAAACAAAACAAACATAGTATTATGCCAAGTGGCAATGGCACTTGGCAGGTTAGAAATCAAATGAGATGGGAGTGGATATGACCAAAGCTGCCGAGCTGATCAGCTCACAGCCAAGTCCCAAAGCCCAAGTGCAAAGCATCTGGTATACACACACACACAGCCTGCTCACAAGGCTGTGTGCATGCAGCACACACACACAGCATAGAGAGGAGTCACCAACACATGCCAGGCAGTGCTGTCGACCTGAGAAGCAAGGGCCAGGCATATAAAACCTTTTCCACAGTAAACCCTAGCTCATTCATCGACAAAGCAGCAGGGTAAGTCACCAGATAGCAAGAACAGCTCAAGAACACCAAGAACAGGTGAACAGCCAGAGCTGTCTCACCTATTCCCCAATCACCAGAAATTAACCAAGCATCACCAGCAAGCCAGGAGGAGCAAGGCAAGCTCATAAATCCAAACCAGAAGAAATCCTCTACACCAACAACCTTTCTAGGAGCTGGAGTGAGGTATACACAGATAATCATGAGCAAGCCACAGTTTTGCTCATATCATAAGCACATGCATACATCACAGCAACAGAAAAGGGTAGAAACCCTGTTTGTGTCATCATCTGGCTGTTTAGCCATTTGGTGCAAGCAAACATAGGGAAAGCCAGGAGGAAAACCAACCCAGGGAACATTGGTTATGCCAAACCAGTGGCATAATCAAAGAAATCCAACAAGGGAAGATCCTATCTAGCTAGCCAGATTCACCTAGCACCTATGACCACTACACCATCAGACTGATAGACTATCAAGTGTCTATTCATGTTTGTCAACATCAAAAGCATCTGGCAACCAAATCTGGTCAAGCCAGAGAGCAACTGTCCATACACATCAAGCCAACATGGGGTGGGAGCTTCCTGAACAGCAAATACTTGCTGTTGAGGCCACCTCAACCACAAGACTAGCCAACCAAGCCACCCATCATCACCCAGAAGGTTCAGAGTGAGCTAGGGTACCCAACCAGTGGTTGGCATCCCTCTAGCTCAAGTTATTTGAGTCATAAAATCATTACTGCTAAACAGTTCACATCATTTATCCATCTAATAGAGCAGGGAAATACAGATAAATGAAACAGACCAGTAATCAAAGCACCAACATCTTGCCAGTGATCCAAGGGATCACTGCAAGCATCAGTTGATGCTTGAGCAAGCATCAACACACACCAACACATGTATGTGTGTCACACAGACACAAGGATAAGCATCAAAAAGGCACATGCAGTAGGTTGGTAAGCAATCCACATGCACCTGATGATCACTGGATCATCAGAGCTTGCCAAATTATGCAAGTGCTTGTCAGAGACAAGTCTGGCATCAATTCATGAACTACATAAATGAAATAGCCACAATTAAGCAATAGTTGCATCACAGTTAATCATCTAAACAATTCTGTAGCTGTATCCAGTAACACATTATCAAGAGGGGGAAACCATCTAGCCAACCATCATGCTCAGTTGAGCATTCTCATGAATTAGAACACAATGAACCAGCCCAGAGGCACTGGCACTTGCAAATATGCAAGAATTGCACACTGTAATCAAGCCAGGGAATCTTACATGAATACACTTGAATTCTAGCAAGCATAGCAACCAGAATAGAGGCACAGAGCAGGAATTTAGTAAGAATAGCAAGCACTGGCATGGCCAGGGTAATAATGGCCAAGGCCAGTAGGGCCAACAGCAAGAACAGCAGCCGCAGCAGCACAGCTATAGCCATGGCAGCAGAGCAAGAGCAGCAGCTAGCCAGAAGAGCAGCTATAGCACACACACACGCACAGCAAGCAGTAGAGCACGGCACAACATCTCCATGGAGAGAGGCAGGCCAGCCACTTGAGCAGAGCACAGAGAAGGAAGAAGAAGGGGGAAAAATGGAGGCGCATACCTGGGCGGAGCACCACAGCGTGCCATGGCGGCACGGGTCACCACGGCAGCGCCAAGCCGCGGCCTGGCCTGGCGTCGCTGAGCGCAAGCGCCCCAGCACCGCCACGGCAACACCACGGCGGCGTCACGGCACCAGATGCGCCGGTGAGCAACGCATCACCGTGCGGGCGAACGCGATGGGGGCAGACGATGAGAAGGCGAGGTCCAGATCGAGCTGGTGGACCTGACGCGCCGTCGCGAGGCGGTTCAGATCCGCTGCATCCCGTCGCCGGAGTTGGCCGGAGATGGCCGGAGAATCTCGACGAAGGCGGCGGCGACCACGGAATCGCCAGAGAGACGCGAGGGGATTAGGGTTTCGATGCGAGAAGAGAGGAGAGAGCGAGTGGGCCGACCGAGCCAACAGAGTGGCTCGGGTGCGACCTAACCCGTTGGGCCACCCTGACAGGTGCGACCCAGGGGCATTTTTGCCATTTCATAATTCAATTAAAATACATAAACTTTGGAAAAGCACAATAAATATTTAATAGCTCTAAAAAAATAATTAAAAATATGAAAATTGATCAGCATAAAATTCTCTACCTGAATAAAAAATCAAAGGGAATTTTTGAAGACAACTAAGAATAAGTCTTAATTTGATGAATTAAATAATCATTTAAATCACTCATAATATTTTCAATAATGAAAATTAGTCCATTAATGCCTTTGGACTATAAAAACACCTTGACAACATTTCAAGGTTGTATTTTACCCTAAACAGAGTATCCCTAAATTGTTCCTAGTATTAACCTTCCACATAAAATAATAAAACACCGGAAAGGGGGGGAACAACCCTAAAAGTTGAATCATGCATAATTGCTTCTTTAACCATTGCCCTTATCGGACAATGATGCTATTTTTCAGCAACAGAGGACAAGGGTCAGTCCACACCATCCAACTGCAACACTTTGCAGTGTTCAGGCAAGTTCATCGCTTGCTCATGTCATTTGAGTATTTTTACCAAATTACTTGCAAAGTACTATGTTTATCACTATTGCATAAAAAACAAAACCACTACTTTCATAACTATGAATATGACTATGTGGTGGGCAATGGAACCATGGATTGTGTTGATATGGTGGAGGTTCCATTGCAAGGGTTTATATCCATCTAGGATTAAACAACAAATGTCGTCCAGTGATTCTTGTGCCGTATAACTCGTGTTCACCATAAGATCTGGAGTGGGACGGAGTAGTCAAAAGTGTTTCCACCTCTCGTACATCAACGAACGCGCTTTACCGTAGACACTTGTATCTGTCGGGGGCAAGCGGTAGGCTGGGGAAGCCTTAAGTCCCCACGGCATAGTCCGTAGACACTTGTCGCCCGAAGAACAAGCGGTAGGCTGGGGAAGCCTTAAGTTCCCGACGGTATTGCGGTCTATGATGGGTTGCAGCTACCGGCGAAGGAGTTTGGTTAACGAGTCCCAAACTGTCGTCGTGGCCGGGGTCCACCCGTGAGTGGGAATAATGGGACCGACGAGGACCCAGGGTCGGGGTATGCAACAACGGGTGGGTGTGCGAGGTAGCGGAGGAACATGATTGACTAGGACCTTATACCGGGCCTCACACCAAAGGCGTGTGGACGGGAAAGCTGCCCGGTTGGCACCAAGGTTAAGATCTCTTATGGGTAAAGCAACACACCTCTGCAGAGTGTAACGAATGTGACAATCACTCCTTGTTCGGGATTTGGAACTGAAGCTGGAAAAGGAACTCCATGAAGTTCTAGTCAACCGGTGAAGGCTGACGGACATAGTTCTTCTGAATAAAAGCAACCTTTTGAAGAAATGGTTATCAAAACCTGCATGGTATCATACTTTCTGGTCTGGTACCGTAGTGCATTAAACACCTCTTTCCTAATATGAACTTGTTGAGTACGCTCGTACTCATACCACTCTTAAATCCCCTGCTTAGATCTGAACCATGGAGGAGGACAACGACAACCCTGAAGGAGCCGACATCATCGGCTATGAAGAACCAGATCTATCTGGAGGTGTCGAAGGTGTAGACTACCTCATAGTCTACGGAACCGGGGAGGGTTCCGGGGAAGGACAAGCTTAGACCGATAAGTAGTAGTAGTATCCGAGCAGTACGAACCCTTAGTACTTTACTGCTCGAGGGAATAAATGTATAACTTGGTAAGACTCCTGTATTATAAGTTAAGTTGGGTTCGCCTCGAACCCAGGAGTATCCCTCTTAGGACCCAGGAGGAGCTCCGAGATGATATGTACATATGGCTTGTAATAATACATGATTGAGTTATGGACCTGCTATGTTCTGTTGTACTACTCTGAGGGATGTAATATTTGCGGAAAGGTACTTCGTGAATGTTATATCAACGACTGGCATACTACAACATGCAGTGGTATGCTGGGTCACCACAATAGTCAACTCCATCTCCTTGTAGAACTCCTCAACAGTCTTGGTGCCTTGCTTCAATTTTTGGAGTTTGTTGAAGAGGTCGGTCATGTAGTGTGCGGGCACAAAGCGAGCTTGCATATCCTCTTTCATCTCTTCCTAAGTGTCGATGGGGGCTTCACCCTTTTCTTCCCTTGGAGTGACCACTTGTTCCCACCATGTGCTAGCATAATCTTCAAACTCAAGAGATGCCATGGCCACTTTCTTGGCACCGTAGTTGTGTATGCGGAAGATCTTGTCAACCTTGAGTGCCCATGAGAGGTAGGCCTCGGCATCGTCTTCACCCTTGAACTTGGGCATGTTGAACTTGAGCTTTCCATACATGTTCTCTTCGTCTTCCAAGTTCCTTCGGCGAGGACGGATGTCGTCGTCTCTTGCGGCTTGAGGTAAACTGTCATACTATTTCAATGTTTAACCCATGATCCCAACATAAGGAGAGGAGAATTAAACAAATGGACCATTTTGTGCCTAAAAATAAAAGATGGGTCAGCCAAAAAGTAACAACAAATCTTATTTATGATACCTATTGAAGGTGGATTTCCTACTACAGAAGGTGGCATTGGATTAATCAACAGTGAAATCAGAAAAAGTCTTACAAAAAACAAATATGCTCATTATATCCCACAACAAGCATGCCAGAAAGTGGCAAGGTTTATATGTTTTAATCATCAGTCAACTCAATGAATCAAGGACTAATAACCAATTGAATCATCATCTGAGTCATATTCACCAAGAAAAACATTCTTATCATGTATGGATGAAATTCAGAAGACATAACGGTATGAGGAAGTTCATAAGCAATCAAACATTATGTGGTTGGAATAAAATGCCAGATCATTTAAGTTAAGTAGAAGAATTAAATTGGTTTAATCGTGATCCACTACAAGAAAAGTTCTGCTAGACAACGTCCCAAAATCGTCCACTAAGGGGCATTTTTCGTCGCCTATGGGCCTAACCCACCGATATGGGTTCTGTTGTCGAAACTGCGTCAGGCAAAGGCCTACCACGTTTTTTCGGTCCGTCGCGTTTGGCGCCCTTCCGCCACGGAAAATCGGACCGTTGCACAAGTGTTTCGGAGCCCGTTGACTGCTGACGTCATGCAAAATGACACGTGGCGACGCCGTTAACGCGTTAACGCCGTTAACTCGCGAAACCCGTGGTTGATGGTAGGCCCACACGAGGCTGCCACGTCTTAAGCGGGCCGACCGATTTAGTTTGCGGGCCGGGACAGCTTACTTAGTTTGACCGGTCAACTATTTAGCTGGGCTGGTCCATTAGGTACGTGGGCCGGGCCTAAACTCTAAGGTTGACTGGTCAAAATTTAAATGGGCGGGCCATTAAGCATGGGCCGGGAATGCACTCGTTTGACCGGTCAGCGGCAACCGGCCCACTAAGCATGTGGGGCCCACTTTCTTGTTACCGGGCCGGCCCATTTACCATGTGGGGTCCACAATAAAGCAAGTGGGCCGGCCCAAGAAGGTAGTGGGCCGGCCCAATTAGCATGTGGGTCCCGCTTTCCTGTTATCGGGCCGGCCCATTTACTAAGTGGGGTCCACCATAGATCAAACGGGCTGGCCCACCAAGCTCGTGAGCCGGCCCAAAAACATAGGTGGGTCCCACTTTTCTGTTAAAGGGCCGGCCCAGTTAGTATGTGGGGTCCGCCATCTAGCAAGTGGGCTGGCCCAACAAGATAGTGGGCCGGCCCAATAAACAGGTGGGTCCCACTTTCATGCAACCGGGCCGGCCCATTTAGTAAGTGGGGTCCACCATAAAGCAAGTGGGCTGGCCCAACAGGTTGGCGGGCCGGCCCAATAAACATGTGGGGCCCAATTTCCAGATGACGGGCCGGCCTAGTTAGTAGGTGGGGTCCACCATAAAAGCAATTGGGCTGGCCCACCAAGTTAGTGGGCCGGCCTAATAAGCTTGTGGGGGCCACTACCGTGCTAACGGGCCGGCCCAGTTAGCACGTGGGGTCCACAGTAAAGCAGGTAGGCTGGCCCAACAAGTTAGCGGGCCGGCCCAATAAGCTTGTGGGGCCAACTTTCCTGCTAATGGGCCGGCCCAGTTACCAAATGGGCTGGCCCAATAAGCACGTGGGCCCACCTTTCTGTTACAGGGCCGGCCCAGCTTGTGGGTGGGGTCCACCTTACAGCAAGTGGGCTGGCCCAATAAGTAAGTGGGCCAGCCCGTTTAGTTGCTGTTTATATGACGGCATGATAGGCGCTTTAGGATTTTGCGGGCCGGCACATATGTGATTTCGCTTAATTAGGCCGTTTAAGGGATGAGAATTTGTGATTTAGATTGCGCAGAACATAGAAAGATACTGAGAATATTTACGCAGCACATGATTTCTGTCGGATAGCCTCACTTACCACAAGCACCAAAGAAAAAATGCGCGAAAGAACTATAAAAACTAACTAAATATTACAGCTGCAAGGCTTTGAAAAAATAATACAGAACCCAGAGAAATTGAATGGTAATTAAACCTAGCAATACAATGAAGCGATTCGGCAATCTTTTAAGTTGTCCATGCACCACCTATATCTGAAAAAAAGACATCATCATTTCGTCGTTATAACAAGATCATTGTAATGCGCACAATAAGCAAACAAAGAGTGCACGCCGCATACCAACAGCCAATATAACAGAGCACGTTAGAATGAAACAGCAGACTTACTACTGTCGAGTCCCATGCAAACCAACATGTTCAGGGACTACAAAATTGGCATGAACAACATAGTAGCAGGCTATAAATTTTGTAACAACGATTGAGCAAGATGAAGTTATGATGGTTACATCTACAGAGCATGGAATGTAAACCAAAAATAGAAGTTACAATGGCAAAAGCTAAAGAGGAGGGAATGTGAACCAACATGTGCCAAGTGCAATTACTTCAAATTGGCCGTGAACTAAATAATACTCCTGAACTTATAGTGAAGGGGATGCAAATCAAGATGTTTTGGGATATAAACTTGTAATGAGCAAGACATAGAGGATAGTTAATGCTGGAGCTTAGGATAGACCAGATACAGAATATAGTGGGATCACCTGTGAACTTGTATAAGAGGGAATGCAAACCAATATGTTCAGCATTCCATATGTGAGCGTCATGCCAAGTCAGAGAAACAAGTCAATAATGCAGCTTTTGAAGAACAAGATGGCGCACAAAATTAT
Organism: Lolium multiflorum; assembly: GCA_030979885.1. Lineage (NCBI taxonomy): Eukaryota > Viridiplantae > Streptophyta > Magnoliopsida > Poales > Poaceae > Lolium > Lolium multiflorum. The sequence continues at coordinate 93,118,025 of CM061747.1, forward strand.
TATCTAGTAGTATGACAAGTTTATTTGTACTACAGGCTAGATAGCAGAGTGATAGCATGCCAAACTAAGTCCTTACTTTGTTAGCTTACAATGAACTAGATACAAAACAATGGCATCACCTGTAGTACAGGGAATGCAAGCCAACATGTTCATGGAGTAAAAAATTGGCACAAACAACATAGTAGCAGGCCATAATTTTTGTAACAACAACTGAGCAAGATAAAGTTATGATGGCTAGATCTACATAGCAGAGAATGTAAACCAAATATAGAAGTTACGATGCCAAAAGCTATAGAGCAGGGAATGCGAACCAACATTTGCAATTACTTAAAATTGGTCATGAACTAAATAATAGCAGGATGTTACTATAATAGCTAGGAATAAAACAGATAGGAGTTATAATGGCATCACTGATAAACTTGTAGATAAGGGAAACAAATCAATTTTTTTCGGGATATAAAGTTGTAATGAGCAACACATAGAGGATAGTTAATGCTACGGCTTAGGATGGACCAGAAACGGAATATAGTGGGATCTGAACTTGTAGAAAAGGGAATGCACACCAATATGTTCACCATTCGATATGTGAGTGCCATGCAAATTAAGAGAAACAAGTTAATATTGCAGCTTTTGAAGATTCAGATGGCAAGCAAAATTATGATGGAAGTAGCTGCTGTGACGAGTTCAAATAAATTTGTACTGCAGGATGGCAGAGCGATAGCATGCAGGAACTAATAGCAGGCAGTTACTTTGTTAGCTTACGACGAAGTAGATAGAAATAACAACGGCATCACCGTAGTACAGGGAATTCAAACCGACATGTTCAGGGAGAACAAGATTGGCATGAACAAAATAGTAGCAGCCTATAATTTTTGTAACAACGACTGAGCAAGATAGAAGTTATGATGGCTACATCTACAGAGCAGGGAATGCAAACCAAAATGTTCAATCGCTTAAAGTTAGCAATGAACTATAAAAATAGCAAGGTGCTACGGTCATAGCTAGGAATGAACTAAAAGAGCTTCAGACAAACAAGCATCTGAACCCAGAACATGGCGCTAAAACAAGGGACTTACATTAGGAGAAACACTCTGTGGGAGTCACAGCAGATCTTCCTGGGGTTGATAGATCCGGTGATGAAGTACACTACATGTGCTACTTGGGGTTGGAGAGACGGCCATTACACTTCATGGTTACTCATCTCATCTGCAAAAACGTAACGGCGCGTCGTTAGCACAAACAGGTTCCCCCAAGATTAAACAAAAACTTGCAGACGAGCAATAGAAAAGCGACAGTAGAAGAGTTTAGATCATGCAAGGCGCCGGTGAAGCATATCCGATTCATGCACAGCGGTGTCGGTGAGCAAGATCCGATGCGGTGGACGACGGATCCGACGAAGCGGCTCCGGTGGGGTGGACGATACGGCAGCTGAAGCGACTGCGGTAGACTGCTGGATGAGCATATGGTTTCGAGGTTCGGCGGGGATTATCCGGTCCGGTTGATGACGGCGTCGATGAAGCGGCTCCGGCAGGCAGCCGGATGACGAGGATCGCGAGGCCTCGGGTAGGGAAGTCGGCGGGGATGTTCCGGTGCGGTGGTCGTGGAGGTGGTAGAGAGGGGACTTAAGAAGTTCCGGTGGGTGGTCTCGAGAGGGAAATGAATTTTTTTGGAGGGTTCCCGGGGCTAGGGAGGTGGTGATCGAAAAAATGATGGGCATACCCCCCCACCAACCGACTTTGATGTCATCTCCACAAGGGTAGAATGGGAATTTGGAAGCGTGTGAAATTTTTGTATTTTGTGGGCGGGAAGTTTTGCCGCTATGATATTTTGAATTTGGCTAAGGTCCAAGTATAATGATAAAAAATTGTGAGACCGTACTAGTACCTCTGTTCAAGGCCGAGTGCAAAATCAAATCATCATCACCTTGAATACCGGTCACTACCATGATCATGATCTATCTCTGAAATTAGTGTATCCGCTAGATCTTGCAAAGTATAATGATAAAAAAATTGTGAGACCGTACTAGTACTTCTCTTCTAGGCGGAGTGCAACATCAAATCATCATCACATTGAAAATTTGTTACCATGATCATGATCTATCTCTGAAATTGGCGCATCCGCTATATCTTTCAAAGTATAATGATAATAAAAATTGTGAGACCATACTAGTACTTCTGTTCAAGTTCGAGTGCAACATCAAATCATCATCACGTTGAAAATTTGTTACCATGATCATGATCTATCTCTAAAATTGGCTCATCCGCCAAATCTTGCAAAGTATAATGATAAAAATTGAGAGACCGTACTAGTACTTCTGTTCAAGCCCGAGTGCAACATCAAATCATCATCACGTTGAAAATTTGTTACCATGATCATGATCTATCTCTAAATTTGGCGCATCCGTTAAATCTTGCAAAGTATAATGATAAAGAAATTGTGAGACAGTAGTAGTACTTCTGTTCAAGGTCGAGTGCAACATCAAATCATCATCACGTTGAAAATTTGTTACCATGATCATGATCTACCTCTGAAAATGGGTGCATCCGCTAAAACTTGCAAAGTATAATGATACAAAATTGTGAGACCGTACTAGTACTTATGTTCAAGGTCGAGTGCAACATCAAATCATCACTACATTGAAAATTGTGTTACCATGATCATGATCTATCTCTGAATTTGGCGCTTCCGCTAAATCTCGCAAAGTATAATGATAAAAAAATTGTGAGACTGTACTAGTACTTATGTTCAAGGCCGAGTGCAGGATCAAATCATGATCACGTTGAAATTTGTTACAACGATCATGACATATCTCTAAAATTGTCGCATCCGCTAAATCTTGCACGTGGCGCATCTCGGTGCGGAGCAACAGGTCGGTGCTATCAAGGTTGAGGCGTCGGTAGCGTCATCGGGCTCTCCTCTCTTGATAGATCTTCTACATGGCGCGGCGCACCGCCCGCCGAGAAGCAATCACATGTAAGACCGAGGTGGAGACGTCGCCGGCATCCTCGAGGCGCGGCCGCCCTTCTACGTGCCAGCGTCGACTCAAGGTATGAATCCATGTGTTGTCGCGCCCCTTCTGCCGATGAAGTGGGGTGCCATAGATTTATTGTTCTTCTCTTACGATTATTTCGAGCCGAACATGTGTGCTTTTTCTCTGAATATATTGCTTGAAAAGCTAACCAAGTTACTTAAATTCACTTTGTTCTTAATCTTGCATGCTAATTTTATTATTTTTAATGACGGTGGTGCGCGCAAGGAGATTTATTTGTGGGTGTGTTGAGCTGTTAGGCCTAAGTCGAATTCCTCAGCTAAACGAGGCCTCAGCTTAACACATAAAAAAGGTGTTCAATCTCGCCCACAATATCCTCTTCTTTCCTCTTCCTTTATTGGAACTTGTTTTGCAGACAAGGAAAGTGGCACGTGTAATCTGAGTAAAACCCTCTTAGCCAAAATCAGCTACGAGCAAGATTTTCTGTATTGTAGATGCCCCAATTGACTCTCATCCCCAATGTAGTCTTTTTTTAATGTCAGTATAGACTTCTTTACTCGATGTATACTATCGTACATGGCATGCATTTGCCAAATGAGCAGCATTGTGTTGCTATTCTAGCCAACCCGATCGATCTGTCAAGCTTCATGCACGAGATGCCATGTTTAATTTACTCCCTCGCTCTGATCCATATTTCTTGGTGTAAAATGAATGTGAATCGGAGGGAGTACTTTTCTTAGATAGTACTATACCAGTTCAAAAAAAGTACTACAACATCACAAATGCATCAAAAGAGTACTACATCACAAGACCACCACGGTTGTACTAGTAGAGTTTAATGCTGAACTTCCAAAGGGAATAAGATTACATCATTTAGACCAACCAAAAAAAATTCAACCACCCTACACAAACCCTGGTCAAAACTAGTTTAACCAATATTACAAAAGTTGTACATAATTCAGAAACCGTCAGAAATATACGAAGCATTCAGGAGTCCCCAAATTCAGTGACTTTGAGTCACTTACAAGTGTGGTCCACATGTCAGTCACCCAAAGTCATGGCAAAGTCAGCCTGGCAAAGTCACCGAAGTTCAATCCCGTAAATGGCATCTTCGCATGTTGGACCATAGAATATCAGTATTGCTACATTAGTTATCTCCCGAATCTTCTTCTGTCATTCGTCCTACTCCCTCCGTCTCGGTTCATAGGGCTTGCGCGTCTCTTTAGGTCGTAAATTTGACAATGATAATACAACGTATATATTACAAAATATATATTATTGGAAAGCTCATGCGTTATACTTTCTAATGATATAATTTTTATGTTATACAATTGCTATTATACTTGCCAAATTAAAAACCTAGGGATACGCGTAAGTCATATGAACTGGGACGGAGGTAGTACACTCCGATGGAGAAGCATCAATTCCCACTGGAGGCGCGGGGCCCACGAGCGGTGGCAATGTCGTTTTAAATAGGAGGCAGAATATTTGACAGATGCGCGGAGGAGGGGGAGGGGAGTCTCACCTGCGAGACTGACAAGAAGAGAGACGTTTGAGCAGACAAAGCAAGTAGTGAACAGACAACTCCGTAGCACTGAAAAGGCTACTACCTTCTCTTCCGGGATAAGAAAAAATAGCTGATCGGTACTGACGAAATGCACCAGGTACGCAATGTACTCCAGCTATAAGTGAAGCATGCCTACCACTGAAGAGGAAATTCAAGATTCCACCAGATCTCCATATCACTCTTTTGCATAAAACACGGACTTATCTTTTGCACAATTCACCACTTGTTGGTCTAATCTATCGCAACTTCCATTAGTTGGTCATCTAATTAACGATTTAACGGATTAGAAAAATAAGCGGTGGCATTAGAAGTACTAGTAGCGAAATGTGCAAAATATACTGTCCTTCCCGAGGGGGTTTGTCCAGAAGAGGGCCGGATGACAATGTCCCGGGTGCATCCAGAAAGGAGAGGGCTAGTTTCTAATACATGTAAGAAATTATTTTACAAAAAGGTACATACTAAGTAGTACAACTATTACTATAGTACTACGATTTCGAGGGAAAATGCCATGTCGTGCGACCTCTAATCAATGAGTAGAAGTTCTAGGTGCGCATAACATGCATTGCTGAATGCTGGTTCCGCTGGAATTTGAGCTCAGCCGGGGCGGATTCTGCGAAGTTTGCCCGACGCCACTCATGTATCCCACCAAACTGCTCATTTCTTTCAATGTCTCTTCTCTTTCACTGCAGCTCTCCAACATCAACTTATCTTGTGCCTTCTGCCTCTCGAGAAGGGCAAGGATGGCGATGTCAGCATATTCAAGGTTCAACTTTTGGAGCTCTTCTTTATCCTGAAGAAGGAATTTGCACTCTATATCAGACTTGTCTTTTTCGAGGCACACAGTCTTGAGTATGCTCCTGGCTTTCTCCGTTGATGCAATGTTCCTCTCTTTCTGCTTAATCAGCTCGTTCTTCAACATGTCGCGCTCATTGCGAAGGCTGCAAATGAGCTCCACAAGATTTTTCGAATTCTTCTTCTTGGCAGCCAAATCGTCTCGGAGGCGATCACACTCTAAGCTGAGCTCCTCGTTTTTTTCCATCAAGATGGCGACGTGGTGTCGATAGTCGGCGCCGCTTCCTTCAGGGCGAAATCATCGGTAGCAAGTAAGCGCAAAGGAAGAAGAAGAAGATAACTACACAGTGCTTGGTGCTACCTCATTTCGCCGGGGTAGGGCCGGGTTGAAATCATCGGACGATGATGATTCCTTGGTCGTGGAAGTTGGTGCAGTACGGGCGTCGTTGGAACTTCCAACCCTTTAAGATGTATAACCATAGAGACTCTTAAAGAGCTTGAGCCCGGGAAGAAGAAACGAAAGTACATGGCGAAGGAAACTAACCCGGTGAGCACAGCACGGACGCGTTTCGGCGGCGGCGGCGACTTGAACCGTCTCTCGAAATTTCGAGCTGGCGTTTTTTATCCGCGTACTTGACCGCCGACGACCTGAAGTTTGAACACATTGCTAGAGGAGAGAGCGACGAAAGAAACGAAAGTACATGGCCTTCTTATGTCATATCGTAAGAATTCAAGTTGATAAACAAGGTCTAGGTATATCCAAACCAGACAAATCATGTATCTACCCCCTGTCGATCTTATGAAGTCTAGCATGAAGAGAATTCATTTTGGGTTTCAAACATGGAAATTTCAAGAACAACCCAAAAGCTTCTTTTTTTAGAGTCGTTACTAAGAAGGATCTAGACTTACCTTTTCATTTTCATGTTTTAAACTTGTTTAAATCCTGGTCAAATTGATCTAGGATTGACCAAGATTCAAGTGGGCATAAAATAAAAAAATGAAAAACCAAAGCACATATATAGTCTTCTTATGTCATATAGTAAGCATATATTGAAGTTGATAAACAAGGTCTAGACATATTCAAACTAGACAAATCATGTATCTACCCCCTAACCCAGCCCTAAACTCTGTCTTAATTATGAAGTCAAGCATGAAGAGAAGTGGTTTTGGGTTTCAAACATGGAAATTTGAAAAAACTCCCAAAAACTTCATTTTAGAGTGACTAAGAAGGATACATGCTTCCCTTTTCATTTTCATGTTTTATACTTGTTTAAATCTTGGTCAAACCTAGGATTTTACCAAGATTCAAATGTGCATCAAAATTCCAAAAAAAACCAGAAAAATGAAAAACCAAAGCACATAGTTTTCTTATGTCATATAGTAAGCATTAAAGTTGATAAACAAGGTCTAGACATATTTAAACAAGAAAAATCATGTATCTACCCCTAACCCTAAACTCTGTCTTATGTAGTCAAGCATGAAGAGAAGTGGTTTTGGGTTTCAAACATGGAAATTTCAAAAACCTATCAAAAGCTTCATTTTAGTGTGACTAAGAAGGATCCATGCTTACATTTTCATTTTCATATTTTAAACTTGTTTAAATCATTGTCAAACCTAGGATTTGATCAAGATTCAAATGGGCATAAAATTAAAAAAAAATCAAAAAAACGAAAAACAAAAGTACATAGTCTTCTTATGTCATATATTAAGCATTACTAGTAAGAGACACGTGCATTGCACGTCATAAACTTGTTTCTGTCTAATGCAGTTTAACAAAATTATTCAATTACAATAGCCTCCCAACGAAAAGCGCATGCACAATCAAAGCCACCCTAAATATAGTGTCAGTGAGGACATCAATCTGGTCAAGCATTTAAACCAAAACTACAGACATTTATTTGAACTACAAATTCTTAAACAAACTCAAAGCCAATTATATACATGCTAGTTGCTAATTATACGATGTAAAGTTGCATCCTTTTTTGCGGGTAAAAAAGTGGAATATGTTAAGCAATTGGGGCTACAACTCGGTCATGGTTTAATACCTAAACAACAATGCTAGGACAAGAACCTAACCAAACATCAGTATGGCAATCTACTCTGAAAGCCTTCGAAAGCAATCCAAGATGTAGCACTAAATCACATTTAATATAGTTATCACCAGCAAGCTTATATTTCTTAAGTAGCACGGAAAATTGTTGAAACACTTCATAAGAGCAGGATCCTCATAAAGTTGTGCTATCAGCTTTTGGTGTATCCAGTAGCATGCTAATGATATCTTCCTGAAGTGTGCAAATGATCAACACCGATACGAAAGGAGTTTCCATTACTGGGCATGTCCACTTCTTGTGGATAATTACAGAGGATAACTATTAAATTTATATATTCACTCTATATCAACCATCCATACAGCAGAAAGCTCTTCCTAGCATGTTAGAAATCTTTCATCAGTTTATGCTGATGCGGTACCATTTAGCAAAGTATAGGAATACCAAAAGTATATACCAGTGCTGATCTGAGACAAACAAAAATGTTCAGTTCAAATTGGTACGTCTGGTTACAGTGAATGTATAATGGGAAAAGTATAACACTGGATACAAAAGTATAATATCACTCCAGCAATTATAAATGAGACTCTAGCAAAGAAGACATGCAGAACATGTTATCACAAGAGGACCTTGTCCAACGCCGGACGGGAAACTGCCAATTGACTCACAAACACACAAATCACTGTTCATTGATTTACACGTGAGAATGTTCAGTAGTTCCCAAATTCAATTCAGTGCTTCACCAACGAAGAATTGAGAACAATTATGTTCGCCCCAAAGCCATTTCAGGTTACTGTATGTATCACGTAATTCAGAGTCTTCCAGACACACATGGAAAGAAAAAGAATTGAACGAATCAATGTTTTTCCTCTTTGCTCGTTGAACTAACCACATGAGGGAAACGCTTCTTGTTCGCTGTTCTTTGGCCAACAACGGCTCTAGAAAACATCAGGGAAACACCCACACGTTCTTTCCAGATTGCCCCTCAATTAAATGATCAGCAGAGAACAGAACCATGTTTGATGAAAAAAAAAAGGATAAGATCAGCGAAGAAACCGTACATGTGCTTCTCGTCAAACAGAGCGTGGGGCAGCCGCGGACGATACCAGCGGCGTGGGATGGAGAGGGAGTAGCCTGTGGCGGCGGGATCCGAAGTGGAGCAATCCCCCACACCTCCTCAACCCTGCGAAATCCGAGATGGCAAGGAACATGATCCCGCCTGGCCTGACGCCGCCGACGCACCACCAGGCCGCCGGCTTGACGCTCGAGCCATCGGCGCTATTCCCATCGTCCATACTACTGCCGGTGATGGCCTCGTCGTGCCCCCAACCCAGCCTCGTCCTGCGCGTGCACCTGCAGCGACTGCTGCCGTGTTGCCTCTAGGAAGGTGGGCGACGGTTCTAGAATATTATGGAGGCAGCTGCTTTGCACTGTTCACGCGAATCCCAGTGTTCTCAGCCGTTAGATTTAGGAAATCAACGGCTATTCTTGTTGCTTGAGATCCAATTCAAAACTGGCCCATTATATAGTGGTATAGAAAAGTCAATAAACAAGGTTAAGACATATTCAAACCAGACAAATCATGTATCTACCCCCTAACCCGGCCCTAAACTTGGTCTTATGAAGTCTAGCATGAAGAGAAGTCGTTTTGGGTTTCAAACGTTTAAGCCAAAAGCCCCATTTTAAATATTTCAAACTTATTCAAATTTGGTTCAAATTTGAAAGACATACAAGTTATAGCACACATAGTGCATACATGTTCACACATACTGCACTAGATGCTAACCCTATAGTTTGAGGCCATTGGATGAGGTCGAAAAAATTCTTGGATTAGAAATGGGGTTGTTCGAACCCCGTAGTTGGATTTTTTGAACCTTGATCTGTAGTACTGGGCAAAACCCAAGTTTAACCTATTTAATTATAGATTCGTAGGTTGATTTTTCTACCTTTTATTATTACTATGCAGCACATGTGTGTTTGCCCGTCGAGTGAAACTCGGAGGAAGAGGGATCACTCGGAAGGAGAGAAGAAGGGAGAGAATTATGGTGTCTTCCCTTTTTGGTGATGATGTTGGTTGTGCAGGTTTTGTCGTGAGCAGGAGGTGCGGCGAGCGAGCGAGTCGAGCGAGGCCAAAAATGAGAGAGATTGGTTTTTTGTGTGAGAGGGACAACCGAAGGATCCTGAAGGACTCAGACACTTCCAATACGCATCCTGATGCGTCTTCTCTTGACGAAGAAGATGGCTGGGAGTTTGCGTACCTATTGCACGTGACTTGTGCTCACTGAAGTGTGGGACCTCACGCATGGGCACCACACGTAAGTGACAGACCTGTTGGTGTAAAAACTCGGTTGATTATTATAGTGCATTAGAACAAAGTTTCCTATGGATTCAAGGGTAGGAAATCCAAGTTAACTCATTTACATGACATTATTTTTCCGTGAAGCAAAGTTAACACATCTATCAATTGGTACATTTTGGAGTGACTAAGAGGATCCAGGCTTACTTATTCGTTTTCACGTGTTAAACTTGTCTAAATCTTGGTCAAACCTAGGATTTGACCAAGATTCAAATGGGCGGAAAATTTAAAAAAACAGAAAAATGAAAAACCGAAGCACATAGACTTCTTATGTCATATAGTAAGCATGAAAGTTGATAAAGAAGGTCAAGACATATTCAAACCAAACAAATCATGTATCTACCCCTAACCCTAAACTCTGTCTTATGAAGTCAAGCATGAAGAGAAGTGGTTTTGGGTTTCAAACATGGAAATTTGAAAAACCTCCCAAAAGGTTCATTTTAGAGTGACTAAGAAGGATCCATGCTTACCTTTTCATTTTAATATTTTAAACTTGTTTAAATCTTTGTCAAACCTAGGATTTGACCAAGACATTCAAATAGGCATAAAATTCAAAAAAAAAACTCAGAAAAAGGAAAAACAAAAGCATATAGTCTTCTTATGTCATATAGTAAGCATTCAAGTTGATAAACAAGGTTTGGACATATTCAAACCAGAAAAATAATGTATCTACCCCCTAACCCTAAACTCGGTCGATCTTATGAAGTCTAGCATGAAGAGAAGTCGTTTTGGGTTTCAAAAATGGAAATTTCAAGAACATCCCAAAAGCTTCATTTTAGAGTGACTAAGAAGGATCCAGGCTTACCCTTCCATTTTTCATGTTTTAAACTTGTTTAAATCGTGGTTAAACCTAGGATTTGACCAAGATTCAAATGGGCATGAAATTAAAATAAAACAGAAAAAAGAAAAACCAAAGCACATAGTCTTCTTATGTCGTATAGTAAGCATTAAAGTTGAGAAACAAGGTCTAGACATATTCAAACTATGCAAATCATGTATCTACGTACCCCCTAAACCCTAAACTCTGTCTTATGAAGTCAAGCATGAAGAGAAGTGGTTTTGGGTTTCAAACATGGAAATTTCAAAAAAAAAAACCAAAAGCTTCATTTTAGAGAGACTAAGAAGGATCCAGGCTTACCATTTTATTTTCATGTTTTAAATTTATTTAAATCTTGGTCAAACCTAGGATTTGACCAAGATTCAAATGGGCAGAAAATTAAAAAAATTCAAAAAAATGAAAAATCAAAGTACATAGTCTTCTTATGTCATATAGTAAGCATTCAAGTTGTTAAACAAGGTCCAGACAGTTTCAAACCAGACAAATCATGTATCTATACCCCTAACCCCTAAACTCTATATATCTTATGAAGTCAAGCATGAAAAGAAGTGGTTTTGGGTTTCAAACATGGAAATTTCAAAAACCTCCCAAAAGGCTCATTTTAGAGTGACTAAGAAGGATCCATGCTTACCTTTGCATTTTCATATTTTAAACTTGTTTAAATCATTGTCAAACCTAGGATTTGACCAAGATACAAATGGGCACAAAATAAAAAAAATCAGAAAAATGTAAAACAAAAGCACATAGTCTTCTTATGTCATATCGTAAGCATTCAAGTTGATAAACAAGGTCTAGGTATATCCAAACCAGACAAATCATGTATCTACCCCCTGTCGATCTTATGAAGTCTAGGATGAAGAGAATTCATTTTGGGTTTCAAACATGGAAATTTCAAGAACAACCCAAAAGCTTCTTTTTTTAGAGTCGTTACTAAGAAGGATCTAGGCTTACCTTTTCATTTTCATGTTTTAAACTTGTTTAAATCCTGGTCAAATCGATCTAGGATTGACCAAGATTCAAGTGGGCATAAAATAAAAAAATGAAAAAATGAAAAACCAAAGCACATATATAGTCTTCTTATGTCATATAGTAAGCATATATTGAAGTTGATAAACAAGGTCTAGACATATTCAAACTAGACAAATCATGTATCTACCCCTAACCCCCTAAACTCTGTCTTAATTATGAAGTCAAGCATGAAGAGAAGTGGTTTTGGGTTTCAAACATGGAAATTTGAAAAAACTCCCAAAAACTTCATTTTAGAGTGACTAAAAAGGATACATGCTTCCCTTTTCATTTTCATGTTTTATACTTGTTTAAATCTTGGTCAAACCTAGGATTTTACCAAGATTCAAATGTGCATCAAAATTCCAAAAAAAATTAGAAAAATGAAAAACCAAAGCACATAGTTTTCTTATGTCATATAGTAAGCATTAAAGTTGATAAACAAGGTCTAGACATATTAAAACAAAAAAATCATGTATCTACCCCTAACCCTAAACTCTGTCTTATGTAGTCAAGCATGAAGAGAAGTGGTTTTGGGTTTCAAACATGGAAATTTCAAAAACCTATCAAAAGCTTCATTTTAGAGTGACTAAGAAGGATCCATGCTTACCTTTTCATTTTCATATTTTAAACTTGTTTAAATCATTGTCAAACCTACGATTTAACCAAGATTCAAATGGGCATAAAATTAAAAAAAATCAGAAAAACGAAAAACAAAAGCACATAGTCTTCTTATGTCATATATTAAGCACTAAAGTTGATAAACAAGGTTTAGACATATTCAAACCAGCCAAATCATGTATCTACCCCCTAACCCGACCCTAAACTCGGTCTTATGAAGTCTAGCATGAAGAGAAGTCGTATTGGGTTTCAAACGTTTAAGGCAAAAACCTCATTTCAAATATTTCAAAGTTATTCAAATTTGGTTCAAATTTGAAAGACATACAAGTTATAGCACACATAGTGCATAAATGTTCACACATACTGCACTAGATGCTAACCCTATAGTTTGAGGTCATTGGATGAGGTCGAAAAAATTCTTGGATTAGAAATGGGGTTGTTCGAACCCCGTAGTTGGATTTTTTGAACCTTGATCTGTAGTACTGGGCAAAACCCAAGTTTAACCTATTTAATTATAGATTCGTAGGTTGATTATTCTACATTTTATTATTACTATGCAGCACATGTGTGTTTGCCCGTCGAGTGAAACTCGGAGGAAGAGGATCACTCGGAAGGAGAGAAGAAGGGAGAGAATTATGGTGTCTTCCCTTTTTCGGGTGATGATGTTGACTGTTGTGCAGGTTTTGTCAGTGAGTAGGAGGTGCGAGCAAGCGACGAGCGAGTCGGCGAGGCCGAGAATGAGAGAGATTTGTTTTTTTGTGAGAGGGACAACCGAAGGATCCGAAGGACACTTCCAATATGCATCTGATCGTCTTCTCTTGACGAAGAAGATGGCTGGGAGTTTGCGTACCTATTGCACGTGACTTGTGCTCGAAGTGTGGGACCTCACGCATGGGCACCACACGTAAGTGACAGACCTGTTGGTGTAAAAACTCGGTTGATTATTACAGTGCATTAGAACAAAGTTTCCTATGGATTCAAGGGTAGGAAATCCAAGTTAACTCATTTACATGGCATTATTTTTTCCGTGAAGCAAAGTTAACACATCTATCAATTGGTACATTTTGGAGTGAGTAAGAGGATCCAGGCTTACTTATTCGTTTTGACGTGTTAAACTTGTCTAAATCTTGGTCAAACCTAGGATTTAACCAAGATTCAAATGGGCGGAAAATTAAAAAAAACAGAAAAATGAAAAACCAAAGCACATAGTCTTCTTATGTCATATAGTAAGCATTAAAGTTGATAAAGAAGGTCAAGACATATTCAAACCAGACAAATCATGTATCTACCCTCTAACCCTAAACTCTGTCTTATGAAGTCAAGCATGAAGAGAAGTGGTTTTGGGTTTCAAACATGGAAATTTCAAAAACCTCCCAAAAGCTTCATTTTAAAGTGACTAAGAAGGATCCATGCTTACCTTTTTCATTTTCATATTCTAAACTTGTTTAAATCTTTGTCAAACCTAGGATCTGACCAAGAGATTCAAATAGGCATAAAATTCAAAAAAAAACTCAGAAAAAGGAAAAACAAAAGCATATAGTCTTCTTATGTCATATAGTAAGCATTCAAGTTGATAAACAAGGTTTGGACATATTCAAACCAGACAAATAATGTATCTACCCCCTAACCCTAAACTCGGTCGATCTTATGAAGTCTAGCATGAAAAGAAGTCGTTGTGGGTTTCAAACTTGGAAATTTCAAGAACATCCCAAAAGTTTCATTTTAGAGTGACTAAGAAGGATCCAGGCTTACCCTTCCAATTTCATGTTTTAAACTTGTTTAAATCGTGGTTAAACCTAGGATTTGACCAAGATTCAAATGGGCATAAAATTAAAATAAAACAGAAAAATGAAAAACAAAAGCACATAGTCTTCTTATGTCATATAGTAAGCATTAAAGTTGAGAAACTAGGTCTAGACATATTCAAACTATGCAAATCATGTATCTACGTACCCCCTAACCCCTAAACTCTGTCTTATGAAGTCAAGCATGAAGAGAGGTGGTTTTGGGTTTCTAACATGGAAATTTCTAAAACCTCCCAAAAACTTCATTTTAGAGTGACTAAGAAGGATACAAGCTTCCCTTCTCATTTTCATGTTTTAAATTTGTTTAAATCTTGGTCAAACCTAGGGTTTGACCAAGATTCAAATGGGAATAAAAATTCAGAAAAAATCAAAAGAATGAAAAACCAAAGCACATAGCATTCTTGTCATATAGTAAGCATTCAAGTTGATAAACAAGGTCTAGACATATTCAAACCAGAAAAATCATGTATATATCTACCCCTAACCCTAAACTCTGTCTTATGAAGTCAAGCATGAAGAGAAGTGGTTTTGGGTTTCAAACATGGAAATTTCAAAAAAAACCCAAAAGCTTCATTTGAGGGTGACTAAGAAGGATCCATGCTTACCATTTGATTTTCATGTTTTAACCTTGTTTAAATCTTGGTCAAACCTAGGATTTGACCAAGATTCAAATGGGCAGAAAATTAAAAAAATCAGAAAAATGAAAAACCAAAGTACATAGTCTTCTTGTGTCATATAGTAAGCATTCAAGTTGTTAAACAAGGTCTAGACATATTCAAAGCAGACAAATCATGTATCTATACCCCTAACCCCTAATTAAACTCTGTCTTATGAAGTCAAGCATGAAGAGAAGTGGTTTCGTGTTTCAAACATGGACTAAGAAGGATCATTTTCAAAAACCCCAAAAGCTTCATTTTAGAGTGCATAAGAAGGATCCAGGCTTACTCTTTCATTTTCATGTTTTAATCTTGTTTAAATCTTGGTCAAACCTAGGATTTGACCATTATTCAAATGAGCATAAAATAAAATAAAAAAAACGAAAGCACATAGTCTTCTTATGTCATATAGTAAGCATTCAAGTTCATAAACAAGGTCAAGACACATTCAAATCAGACAAGTCATGTACCCCTAACCCTAAACTCTGTCTTATAAATGAAGTCAAGCATGAAAAGAAGTGTGGTTTTGGGTTTCAAACATGGAAATTTGAAAAACCTCCCAAAAGCTTCATTTTAATTAGACTGATTAATTAAGAAGGATCCATGATTAATTACCTTTTCATTGTCATGTTTTAAACTTGTTTAAATCTTGGTCAAACCTAGGATTTGACCAAGATTCAAATGGGCGTAAAAATTCAGAAAAAAATCGAAAGAATGAAAAACCAAAGCACATAGCATCTTATTATGTCATATAGTAAGCATTCAAATTGATAAAACATGGTCTAGACATATTCAAACCAGAAAAATCATGTATCTACCCCTAACCCTAAAATCTGTCTTATGAAGTCAAGCATGAAGAGAAGTGGTTTTGGGTTTCAAACATGGTAAATTCAAGAACCTCCCAAAAGCTTCATTTTAGAGTGACTAAGAGAAGGATCCAGACTTACCTTTTCATTTTCACATGTTAAACTTGTTTAAATCTTGCTCAAACCTAGGATTTTACCAAGATTCAAATGGGCATAAAAATCAAAAAATGAAATACCAATGCACATAGTCCTCTTATGTCATATAGTAAGCATTCAAGTTGATAAACAAGGTATAGACATATTCAAACCAGACAAATCATGTATCTACCCCCTATCGACCCTAAACGTCTTATGAAGTCAAGCATGAAGAGAAGTGGTTTTGGGTTTCGAACATGGAAATTTCAAAAACCTCCCAAAAGCTTCATTTTAGAGCGACTAAGAAGGATCGATGCTTACCTTTTCATTTTCATGTTTTAAACTTATTTAAATCTTGGTCAAACCTAGGATTTGACCAAGATTCAAATGGGCATAAAAATTCAGACAAAAAATCTAAACAATGAAAAACCAAAGCACATAGCCTTCTTAATTATGTCATATAGTAAACATTAAAGTTGATAAACAAGGTCTAGACATATTCAAAACAAAAAATCATGTATCTACCCCTAACCCTAAACTCTGTCTTATGAAGTCAAGCATGAAGAAGAGTGGTTTTGGGTTTCAAACATGCATGGAAATTTCAAGAACCTCCCAAAAGCTTCATTTTAGAGTGACTAAGAAGGATCCATGCTTACACATTTTCATTTTCATGTTTTAAACTTGTTTAAATCCTGGTCAAACCTGGAATTTGACCAAGATACAGATGGGCATAAAATTCAAAAAAAATTAGATAAATGAAAAACCAAAGCACATAGTCTTCTTATGTCATATAGTAAGCATTCAAGTTGATAAACAAGGTCTAGACATATTCAAACTATACAAATCATGTATCTACCCCCTAACCCCTAAACTCTGTCTTATGAAGTCAAGCATGAAGAGAAGTGGTTTTCGGTTTCAAACATGGAAATTTCAAAAACCTCCCAAAAGCTTCATTTTAGAGTGACTAAGAAGGATCCAGGCTTACTTTTTCATTTTCATGTTTTAAACTTGTTTAAATCTAGGTCAAACCTAGGATTTGAACAAGATTCAAATGGACTTAAAAAATCAATAGTTTACAACAGCACACAAAATAAACATGAAATTACATCTAAATCCCTAACTTTTACATGGAGGACCCCAGGCTGAAAGCAAGAAATGCGATCGGGTCTTGAATCTTGATGCGTCTTCTCTTGACAAAGAAGATCGCTAGGAGTTTGCGTAGGTACATCACGTCACTTGTGCTCACTGAAGTGTGGGACCTGACGCATGGACAACACACGTAAGTGACATGGATTCAAGGGTAGGGAAGCCAAGAGAAAAAAACGAGAATTTGGACAAAAATAACCCAATCTTGCTAGTATGTCGAAAGTTTGTTTTCCCAATCTTTTTGACTTTGGGTTATTTCTGTCTATTTTGCCGAAAAAACGAGGATAGCGGGAGGCACTGGAGACTGGAGACGAGTTGAGGATTTCTGGTGTCAGACTGGAAACAGTGGTGCATCTAGCTTCAGAGTACGTCAGATTAAGACTTCCTGAGCAACACTAGTCTGACGTAAGTACAGTTAATACGGACAAGACAGGGACCCGACATTGCTACCCACGTCCCTCTGCGCACCTTCAAAGAAATCATATTCTAGAATCTCGAATCGTAGGAATTAGTCTGACACGATTTCTGATTGTTTAATTCATAGGATTGCAATTTTCAGAATTCATTCACACTACATTTTTATATAAAAACAAAAAATCCTTCATTGTGTAACCGTATGTTACAATTTCTTTTGGTTTTCACACGTAATCAAACGTTATTGGATCCAAATACCGTTGTTTCTCAATCCTATATATTTGGAGATGATCATCACTCTCTAATCATACACTTTTCATATTCCCGCACTTTGAAAATCTTGCGAATAATCAAAGCAGCCAAAATTTATGGTGTGTATTGTATATGTTTATGGCATGCTTAGTTTCATCGAATATTGTTTGGTTGCATCGGGGAAACCACGTGAATTTAGATTAATTGTTGCATGTTTGTTTGTGGTGTGACCAACTGCTTTTGCAACGAAATAACCCCCCTGTACGCATTGTTTGGGTCGCATGCATGATGTGTACAAAATGTTAAAATAGAAATAATGTAGGAATTGAATATGATTGCATGTTGAATTAATCCTATATGAAAGAAATCACACAAATTTGAATTTCATGTTCTTTGGTTGTAGTGCTACACAAAAAAAACACGTGAATTAGTATGAATTATCATGTATTCAAGAATCAAAGGAGCCACTGAGATTTGAATCCCACAAAATTTCTATGAATTTTCTTCGAACCAAACAAGCCCAACAAGATTCCTAAGGAATATAATACAACGAATCAAACGACTTCCGTTGTTGGAATATTTCCTTAGGACATCAATCCTATAGAAACTCTATGATCGAGTTTCAGCGACAATCTGATCGGTGTAGGCTCGAGGAGGCCAATTGTATATAATGTTCTGACCCGGTTAGTTGAGTGATCATGCTCGTGACATCCAGCCTGAAAGGTAAAATTCGGGCAAGGCCAGTGTGACGCCACAATACTTTTGAAATATTCAAAAGCGCGTAATATTTGTGAAATTTTAATAATAGCTACTACTTATGTGAACTTTTTCGCTCATACCCTTATTGGGGGGTAGGCTAACCCGAATGGACTCCTCAAGATCCCTACCTCTACCAATGTTTCCCGAGTTCATCCACCTCGACGGGTTCCTTGCCACTTTCGACCATGTTGTGGGACTCATTTCGGGTTCCCGTACCACGACCAGTCCTTTTCAGGAGTCCCGAACCCGATGCCATAATATTTGTATGAAAAAAATTCAAGACCGCACAATATTTGTTGAAATAAATGAATAAGCATTTTAAATAGCTCTTAACATGAAACTGATCTTGTGTTTGTTTGAGCAGCTATCTGGGCTTAAGATAAATTTTCGTAAGAGTGAAATCTTTTGTTTTGGTCAAGCTAAAGAGGTGCAGGAGCAGTACAGACTTCTTTTTGGGTGTGAGGTTGGGTCTTTTCCATTTAAATACCTTGGAATTCCAATTCATTTTCGTAAGCTTAAAAATAGTGAATGGAAACCGATTGAGGATAGGTTTGAGAGGAAGTTGAGTAGCTGGATTGGAAAGCTGCTATCTTATGGAGACAGATTGATACTCATTAATTCTGTCCTAACAAGCCTTCCAATGTTTATGCTCTTTTTTTTTGAGATTCCCATTGGCGTTAGGAAAAGATTAGACTTTTATAGATCGCGTTTCTTTTGGCAAAGTGATGGGCACAAAAGAAAGTATAGACTCTCTAAGTGGAATATCATTTGTAGGCCTAAGGAACAAGGTGGGCTAGGTATTGAAGTGTTGGACTTAAAAAACAAATGTTTGCTTAGTAAGTGGTTGTTTAAACTTCTAAATGAAGATGGAGTTTGGCAAGAACTTTTGCATAACAAATATTTGCATTCCAAAACATTGTCACAAGTGTCAGCGCAACCTTTTGATTCACCTTTTTGGAAAGGACTAATGAGGGTTAAAGAGGATTTTTTTCAGTAGGGGGTCCTTTAAAGTAGAAAATGGTTTAACAACTAGATTTTGGGAGGACTGTTGGCTGGGGGATGCTCCCTTGGCGCAACAGTATCCATCGCTTTATTCTATAGCTAACCGAAAACAAGTTTCGGTAACTGATATTCTCGCAAATAGACCATTACATGTAACTTTCCAAAGAACTCTAACTCCCAACAAGTGGGCTCAATGGCTAGAGTTAGTAGAGCGTCTCATGCATATTCGGTTGAATGATGATACATACACTTTTGTTTGGAGTCTAACCACATCAGGTAATTTTACTGTCAAATCAATGTACCTAGATTTGCTTGATGATCAATCAAGGTACCTCAAGACCTATATTTGGAAAATGAAAGTACCCCTAAAAATTAGAATTTTCATGTGGTTTCTCCATCGAAAGGAGATTTTAACCAAAGATAATCTTGCTAAAAGGAATTGGCAAGGGAGTAAAGTTTGTGTTTTTTGTGATAAAGATGAGTCGATACATCATCTGTTTTTTGAGTGCCCTCTTGCAAAAACTGTATGGCGCATGATTTTTATGACTTTCAGTTTGTCTCCTCCTTCTAATGTTACAAACCTATTTGGTAATTGGTTAAGCGGTATTGCCAAGAAAGATTTGGTATACATTAGAGTGGGTGTGTGCGCTATTTTATGGGCTATTTGGAATGTGCGAAATGAAGTGGTGTTTAATAAACCAAAATCCCATCCTTTCTTCAGGTTATCCCTATGATTATTCACTGGATCCGTATGTGGTCTTATCTCCAGCCCGAGGATCGGCGGGATGTCATGGAGTCTGGGTGCAACCGACTGGAGTCGGCCGCACGGGATTTTTACAGCCAGGGTGTCTGGCGGTTTGCTCATAGAATTTCTTACTAATGTGTTTTTGGCACCCGTTGTTTTCTTTTTTTCGTTGGTTAATCTTTGTGTCGACTCTAGCTGATCCGTGAGAGGTTGTAATAATTTGTGTATGAACTGAATAAATCAATAAAGTAATAAAGCAGCCATATGCATCATTTTGATGCAGAGGCTGGGGTATGCTCCCCATTTCGAAAAAAAAGCATTTTAAATAGCTAAATAAAAGAAGTATGAATATTGAAAAATCTATTTTTTTCTAAAACATTAATTGGAGCATTGACATGTTGAACCCACTTGTCGATTTTGCTATCAACATGACTAACTAGCTGATTAGATAACCAAGTGGTGAAATTTGCAACATATTAGACCACCACATGGTGGAAACTACAAAAAAAATGTCCAAGTGGTGGTTTGTGCAACATATAGAGCAGTACAGTATATGGTAGTACAATATGAATGTGCACTACCATGGGCCCGTGGTAATATATCATGATGATGGCAAAGGATCTTTTATCTGCTGAAACTGTCCAGAGCTGATTTGATGAGACAAAATACAGCTCCACGGCGTGCAAGGACAGCTATACAGTACATTAGCTTCTTCTCGGGTCACATGCCTTCACGACAGGTGCAGTAAGTGCAGCAGAGACCAGAGAGAAGGCACGCCCGTAGTACTCGTATATTGATTTCAATTCAAATTGATTTTTTGCCTGCCTCTCCGTCTTCTTCATCTCCATCTTCTCTGGCGACCCCGCCTACACCAGCAGCCCCTGCACCACCGCCGCCATGCCTTTTTTGGATCATCTCGAGCCACCTGTTTGATGGTACTATTAGGAGTTGTGGACTTTTATCCATATCGCTCTACCAGCTGCCGCTCGCACTGTCCTCCAATACCTCATACCCAAATGCCAGCGTCCCACTCCCACACCCCCACACCCACTTGACCGCATCCTTCCAATGGCGAGATCGATCAATGAGAGTGGCAGTTCTTGGGTGTTTCCTGATGGCCCCCTTGAAGAAATCGCATCCCGATGCGATGTCATCACCGCCGCGAGCCTCGTCGGTTCATGCAAGTTTTATCATGATTCAGCAACACAAAGTGTAGCTCTGCCTGCATCTCAGCCGTTTGGCATGCCCTGTGTTCTTCATACTCACCAAACTGAGGTACCGCCCGCGCACAATCCCTTCTCCCGCGTTCACAAGTTCAAGCAGCAGGGTGCGCAGAAGGACAAGCAGCATGATGCAAAAGAGCGCAAGGGTACCTTGTGCCAACTGACGCCGCTGGACAGGATCTCTTCCGATGCCGTGATTCCAGATGGTGGTACGAGCATGTGGGCAGGCGCGAATGGAGATTGGATCGCCCTTCTTGGCTTCCCCTGGAATTGGGAGCTTGTCAATGTACACTGGTCGCCAGATTCCTCTACCACCAATAAGTGAGTTTAAATCCACCCCGTATAAACTTGTGTTCGAGTCTAATGATCAACATCTTCAACTGCTGAAGATAGCTATTTGTCGAGTTCCAACAGCTGCTTCAAATTATACTAGTTTCTCTGTTCTTGCCATCTTCAACGCGGCAATTGCAGTCCTTCACTGTGCTTCTAGCAGATGGACAGTTCTTGACAACCAGTTCTTAGCGTACGGCTACTCCGATGCAATCATACACAAGGGTATTGTATTTGCTGTAACTCAGACAGGCAAAGTTTATGCATGGAA
Source organism: Lolium multiflorum (assembly GCA_030979885.1). Classification (NCBI taxonomy): domain Eukaryota; kingdom Viridiplantae; phylum Streptophyta; class Magnoliopsida; order Poales; family Poaceae; genus Lolium; species Lolium multiflorum. Next base: position 93,139,785 of record CM061747.1, read on the forward strand.
TCAACTTTCTTGGGGTAATTTTTCTCATCTCATATGATGTGTTTTCGCTATTACCTGCTAGTTTCAGATTTAGCTTTAGCCTTTTTCTTTTTGTTGTGCAGTTTTCGTGTCATGCCTGTACCTTTCCCCCTGTATATTCAATCAACATCAGCAGCGATATGCCTTTGAGTCAAAATAAAGTACTCCCTCCGATCTAGCTAGACAAACTTGAGTCAATTAATTTGTGCATATCTAGCTAGACACATCCAGTTGAGTCAATTAATTTGGATCGGAGGCAGTATTTTAGCTAGTATCATTATTCATGTATGTAATGAACTAATCAAGTTTTGCTGAACTGACTTCAAGTTGTGCTTTCCTTTGCAAGGTCCTTTGTTGATCAGCACGACACCTATTCCGCCAGAACTTGACGAAAAAGGTCGGTACAATCTTGGCTCCTGGTGGTTAGCACGATCTCCTGATGGTTCTAAACTTTTTCTGGTCCATACCTGGGGCGTTACTGACGGGCGGGATTATATTGGACTGGTTCGGATTTTACCTGCTGCTGCTACCTCTGAGGGTCGTCATGGTCGCACTATTCGCGGGTATGGTAAGGGTTTACTTGGCTGCGAGGTGTACAACATGGACACCAGTCAGTTGATGCCACCGAGGCCATGGAGGAGGATTATTTCCCTTGGATCATATTCTCTCTTCCTTGGAGTGAACTATCCGATTATCATTCTAGTAGAAGACGGGGCAGAACATGACCGTCCAAATATGGCGAGAAGCAACTCTGTTTACACATCGCACCATGCAGTAGGCCTTGTATATCCTCCTTGTCCAGAAATTTGCCGCTTCAGTTTGAATTCTGAAGACTGTACTGTTGGTTTCCAAACCAACATTACATGGACATGGCGGCAGGTTCCGTTGTGGTTCATCCCAAGCTTCGCCAACGCCCGGCAATGGAACCTGCCTTCGCGTCACAGGTCCAGAAAGAAGGGCTGATGTACTTTATGTAATACTCGTGTTGTAATGCAAGATTTGTATCTGTTGAACTATTTCATTTGCATGTTTATCTCTACCTAGGCTACTCCCTTTCCGTAGTTGTGTTGTACTATATGTTGAACTATTTCCTTTGCCTGTTATCTCTACCTAGGCTACTCCTCCGTAGTTGTTAAATTGATGTAATGCTCCTACAATGCAGGCTACACTGGGCGTGTGGCATGTAATGTTATCAAACACCTTTTGTACTCGTTCTAGTAAGCATTTCACACGATAGCTCACATAATTAAAGTACCCCTACAACATATTAGTTGAAAGATATCTCTCATAGTTAAGTACCCCTCTTTGAGCTTATGCGAAACATAAATGACTATTTATAAATATATATTGTCGTCACAAGATTATATTAAAAACAATGGTAGTTCTATTAGAAAAAGAAAGTGTGAATAGTAGAATGATGGAGAAGTGTTTTTTGAGGTCTGTGCATAGCTAGTGTTCATGGTGCAAAAGCACTTAGACTAGTCACTATGGGAAGTATCGTAGACTAGTATCATACATATGATACTAGTTTATGATACAACACCTTCAATGCATAGTATCATGAATTAGTATCATGCAATGTTGCGAAAAACCAATTATTCATTTCTTTCCAAATAGACTAGCTTTGCGAGGAGGACAAAACATTTCTTTATTGCCCTCTCGTATGAATCACCTCCATACATCACCTCTCATACCGATTGAAAGCCATGCCAAATCGTTGGTTCAAGATCATGAATACCAAGCCAATTTTGTTAGCTAGTTAGACCACCCTCGGATTGAGAACAACCGGTTGAAAGAAAGGTGGGCGCCAACTCTTATTTTTTTCTCGAGAGTCCGACACTTGATGTTGATTGCAAAGTTCACAAAGGCCAAAATTTTGACATCCTCTTTGTGCAAGTCTTGCCACCATCCAAACTCGGTTTTGAAGTACCAACCAAGAAAAAAAAGCTTGCACTTTGGAGGACCCCATGGACCATGAAAATTTTGAAAAACTTCCAGTAAATCATGCATATTTCGATTTATATTTTGGTGAAGTTTCATTCGATTTGAATCATAGGTTTTTGAGCAAATATATATTTAGTTTAAACTAGTGCGCGAGTACGTAAGAAGCTATTTAATCACAAGCTAATCGTCCGAATGGGATGAAATATTCATAGATTTTAAAACAAGGCATCTACATATTACTGGATTTTTTTCAAAATTTTCTGAATAGTTTTTCTTTTTTAGCTTCGAAATAAGAGCTAGTTTGGAACGTTGGATCTCAACTGGATGGTAGATGGTGGCACATAGTCACAATGTATATTGGAAGCATCAAGTCACTGAAGCTCTGTCCGGTTTCCAAACCAAGCTAGGAAAGGCATTGAAAATGAAGTTCTGCTCTAAAACATTTCTCATTCTATTTTGGTGCTCGCGCGGTTGCATGCTGCCCACGTGTTAAGGTACGTGTCTCTGGCATGTAGAGAACTACGATTATTGGCGAAAAATATATCGAAATGGAAACTGTAAAAAAAACCCTCTCTGGTCAACCTGATGTGACGAGACATCACTGCACCAAACGTCGTCGCAAATTTATAGATGGGTGGCGTGCTAGTCTACCAACAGTCAAATCGGCGCCCAGTCGCAGCAGCAGCCTAGAGTACTACCAAGTTTTTGCCCCTTGCATGTCTATCATCTTCTTCTTCACCCTCCCAGAATCACGCGCACGCGCAGGATCTCGATCCCCACCACGCCGCATCACTAGTACTATACCTTTCTCTCCTTACCCCGGCCGGCCACGCACCGCATCATTCCTTCCATAGCGCTCGCCCACTCCTCCGAAAACCCCAAGCGCAGTTGCATCCGCCATCCACATAAATCCATCTTCACGTGATGAATTATTCTAGACTTAGCCGGGGCGGCGGGGACGGCCACTTGGAGGCTCTCACCGGTGACAACATCGACCTCATCGCTGCGCATCTGGACGTTACCTACACCGTCCGACTTGCCGCATGTTCCAGGGAGCTCTACGACCTGATCAGCAAGGATGAAGGTAAGATGCACCATTGGGATGAACCCCGCCTACTGATGCCCCCGCCTTATTGGTTCGATGAACACTGGGACGTGGCGACAGCATCTCGTCGCATGATACCGTGTACGACCTGGTGCCCCTCGACCATCCTCGCTGTTTGTCGCCCTGCCGTTCATGCAGGACAGAAAATGGCTTGGCGCGAACGGCGACTGGATCGCCGCCGCCGATCATCATGGGTGGTGCCTCGTGAACGTCTACACCGAGCGACATATCCCCCTTCCATCCCTACCTGCTTCGAAGATTGGTCATACTAGTGTTTCATATCAATCTGTTGTTGCATACGATGTTTCCTGGGGTCCAGGAGTAATTAATTTGTTGAAGATTGTAATCTGCCAAGTGCCCGCAAAAGGTGGGAGGTACGCAGATTACAAGCTCATCGCCTTGTTCGACAAAAGGATTTTCTACCTTGAGGGGGGTGGCGACTGGAGAATGCTGGAGGCCCTTACACCTGCATCGATTATCCAAAGTACTGTGATGCCATTGAACTCGGTGGGCACATTTTTGCGGTGGACAAAACTGACGGCTCCACGTACTTCTGGGACACCGCAAATGGTATTTTTCAGTCCTTATGTTGCATTGCATGATACACTGCCTTAATCAATGAAGTTATTCATGAACTACCTTGTTTATATTTTACCTTTCATAAATGACTTAATGATCACACCCCTTTTGCTGAATATGAATGAACCGTTGCTTGCAATGAATTAGTAGGAATTAGTCACCAACAAACATAGTATGCTCAGTATGTGATTGCATTCCTGAATTAGTAACTCTACGCCACTGCAGAATATGGATGTAATTAACCAGTATCTCAAAAGATAATGTAGCACTATGAAGGCACCCTTTTTGATAACCTTTTACACCCATTGTTTCATATATAACTAATTGATTTTTGCTCCAAAAGGAGGACGAGAGACCCCCGCCATCTGCATCAGAGAGATAATGCATAAGGACTTTCATAAGTATATGACTTAACAATCACATCCTTTGTCTGAATATGAATGAACCGTTGCTTGCAATGAATTAGTACTAATCAGTCATCAGCAAACATAGTATACTCCGTATGTGAATGCATTCCTGAATTAGTAACTCTATGCCACTGCAGAATATGGATGTAATTAACAAGTATCTCAAATGTTAACATAGAAACAGAAAAATAGAAGAAAATCGTTTGTAATTACATGCGTAGCTTATATGTTAATATAAATCTTCCCTATTAATAGTGATGCTATTAATAATTATTATGTGTAAATTCTGATCAATACGATGCAGAGTTTTAGTTCTTGGCTGTAATCTTACCGATAACCGGATTTTTTGGGTACCTATCGGTGTAAGAAAGCACCGGCCGGTGTTTACCAAAATTTATGTAAAATTGGACGACCTTTGATATATTTTACATAAATTTTAAGTTTTTTTTTTTGGAAAAACTTAGCCGGTATTTGGACTGGCGTTTTGCGAACGGGTAATACATGTGCCCATCGGTATTTTCTAGAGATCGGGGAAAAGGCCTTGATTGGATGTACCTACATGCAGATCAAACAGTTCTTTATTTATATCGGTGAACAATCTGCAAAATGGTATAATTAATTTTGTTTTTGATACGGAGTACATTATTTCTCCCATTTTCTTGAATAGATTTCAGTTTCCCACAATTATCTTTGATTAGTGATTGTGACGTCCCCTCATTCAAAATAACTCCGGTTATCTTTTTCCTAATTCAACGTTATTTAAGTTTGAGTAAGTTTACGACTAATATCTACAACCTCATATATATATAAGATTTAGCACCTGCAGGCCTAACAAAGTTAGATGCCTGTAGTCCCCTGTATAGTTCTTTCTTTTTGCTTTCTCAGTTTTTCCTAGCCTTGCTACAACCATGTATGCTCCCGCCTTCTCAGCGGTTTTCTCTAATATATAATGATGCAAGACTAGGCATGTGTTCGAGAAAAGAAACTCTAAATATCTTTTGTAATATATTAACCTATATTGATTCTTTAGATGTTGGTAGTATAATTTTTGATAAACTTGAACAGACTTAAATCAGTTTAACTTAGCACAACCATATAGCGTACCTTTTTTAGAACGTGAAAATGAGGTAACAAATACCATGTGTACCCTTTACTAGTAATAGTAGAGAAGAGATTATGAACCTTCAACTCTAAAATGCAAATTCTTCTACTGAATGGATAGCTGCATCTGATACCTATTTTGCAAATGTTACCAAACTTGGGGTTAGCTACAAAGAGCATTTCTTTCTTGTCAAGCTTCATGCACTACCAACACAACCAAAAGTGTGAACTGATCGCAAGGGCGGCAATCCACTTGTACAATTCAACATCCCCCCTCACGTGTGATGGGAGACAAGTCAACACGTGGAAAGACTCAGAGGTATAGCTCAAGAGGCATATACGTGGACTCCGAGGGGGCAACAAAAATTTTAGGATAAATTGCGAAAGCCAGGCTCGAACTCGAGACCCTGGCTCTGACACCATGTCAAGCTTCATGGACTAGCCAACGCAACCAAAAGTCCGAACTGATGGAAAGGTCTAGGCAATCCACTTATACAGTTCAATATTTCTTACCCTTCGGGTGGTCATAGGGAAGCTCTCTAATAGATCATTTAAGACAAAGGGAATTAACTACAACACAGGACTTAAACTTAAGATGATATATATTTGTCAAATTTTGAATGTATCTATATGCTTTCACTGTCTAGATACATCTGAATTTGGACAAATCTCGGACACTTTCGGTGGGACAGAGGTAGTATATAACTGTGTATACACTAACTAGTGTCTAGTTTTGGCGAAGTTAAGACTAGTTTCGTGGGATGGATGCAGTATAACTGATATATTGGACACTCGATTTGAACACATGAATGACCAATGTCCTTAGCTTACATAGTCGTATTTATACTGTGAGCATGAACGATGAACAATGCTGCTGTTTGAATATGGTTGCCAGTAACACCCTATTCGTCTCCATTTCTAATATTGCAGAAAACCTGATGCTCCCGTTTGTAATCCCGCCACCGGTGGTGGATGATCAGCAGTACGCGTGGTTCCTCGCTCCATCTGCTGATGGCAAGCGATCGATGATCATCCTTACAATAAACAACATTGGGATTGCCAATGCTGAAGTACCTCCTGACATTCCCTATCTTAATGGGCTTCAGCTACGACAGTATCCTCCTGTTGCCACCTACGTCTTTGAGCAGATCCCTTATCTACTGCACGTGCAGGGGACTTTCTTTGGAGGCAGGTTAACAGCCTCGGCGACCACTCTCTGTTCCTCGGACTCAATTACCCGATCATTGCCAACCTGAAGAAGCGTGAATCCAAAGCTCCTGATGGCACATTGGTTCCATTCATGAGGAAAACTGCGTCTACACAGCATACCGGAAGTTTCTTCATAATCAATACCCTAAAATTTTGCGCTGCAACCTCCAGCCAGATGAAGGTGAGAGGGAGTTATCAGCCTTCACAGAGATGGTTGGGTTAGTGTCCGACAAGCGGCTATGTGGTTTAAGCCTGCTTTAAACATTGCCCGTTCGGTGTTACCTTTAAAAAAACACTGACACTTTTTTATTATGCTTGAAGTGTTGAGAAGTAGTACACTGTTTTTAGTATGTACTAGTTTGAATCAGTTTATTTGAACACTGCCCTGCTTTTGTTTTTCGTGTTGCCTTCATATTATAACCCATGCATGGCTGTTTTAGGATTGACTTTATTTCAGCACTATAATTACAATGTGTGTACGTCCTTTATAATATAGCCACCTCTTGTTGATCATACTCATGAGAGGACCATTCCTATTTTTTCGCCGCTAAAGGGTAAAGTACATCCACTGGCACGGGGTGTGTTCGGTTCCACCCCATCCCCAAACCGAACATGCATCAACTACGAGCAAGGAAGTAGATGTGCGACCTAGGTGACTTTGCGGACCCCACATGTGAACCAAAGAAAAAAACATGTCAATACGGAACTGATGTACATACGACAACTCCTATATGATATGCGTATGTACGATTGAGCATCTGGAGGTGTGCTGCCACCTGCTTCCTCACAAGAAGGGTTGGATCTTGTGTTTCGTACACGGATCGGACTGAAATTGTCGTGTGCATAGCAAGGTTCATGTCAATAAGGCTGAGTTTGGCATCTAAGTCTAGGCAACAAATACTTTTGGGTTCCAACGGCCATCTACATGGTATTTTCTATTGGCCTACTTGCTCCGGCTGTCGAAGCCCAATAACTACAAATGGGCCTTTCTGCTCATGCAATGTCGGCCCTTTTCTAAAGAACCACAGATCCTATGATTGGCAAAAAACAAAAACACGGAGATTCTACATAAAAGTTGTTTGTATTTATTTTAAATTATTGGGTTGCAAATTTTGAAACTGCTCATGGCCAATATGAAAATCCTTGATCGCTCAATACCCACATGGATCACGGTATTTTTAAAAATTCATAAAGTGGATTTGAAATTTAAAACATATCCTAATAATTCCATGATTTATTCTATTAACTTGCAAGATCTTGGAGCGAAAGAGCTTGTATTAGTCTGCAAAAATAATACAGATAAACCTGTCATTAATAAGAAATGAAGGTTTATCGTCCAAAGAGGATGCCATGTGGGACCCACAAGCCAGCAGCGTCCTCAACATTTCAAATGCGGTAGGAAATCCCATAAAAAAAGCAAGTATCCCGAAAATAGGGGTCAAAAATAAATCATAGAAAGGAAACATTTATAGTTCAGAGAGGCTGACATGTGGGACAGATCTGCCAGCAGCATCCTCGTCATTTCAAAGTCGGCAGAGGATCAAAAGAAAAAAAGGCAAATAGCCAGAAATTAGGGGTCAAAAGTAAATCAGACAAAGGAAACCTTTATTCTTCATAGAAGATGACATGTGGGACTAACCTGCCAGCATCGTCCTCATCGTTTCAAAGGCCGCATGGGATCAAAAGAAAAAGGAAAATAGCCAGCAATTAGGGGTAAAAAATAAATCCAACAAAGGAAAGGTTTATTGTTCATAGAGGCTGACATGTGGGACCCAGCCAGCAGCTTCCTCAATTTCAAAGGCGGCACGTGATCGAAAGAAAAAGGCAAGTGACCAAAAATCAGGGTGTAAAAAAATCCAAGAAAAGAATTTTTATTGTACATAGAGGATGACATGCGGGTCCCATGAGCCAGCTACCTACTCAACGTTTCAGAGGCGGCATGAGATCAAAAGAAAAGGAAAGTCACCAAATATCAGGAGCAAAAAATAATCCAAGAAAAGAAACTTTTATTGTACATAGAGGATGACATATGGGTCCCATTTTGCAGCAGCGGTCTCAACGTTTCAAAGGCGGCATGAGATCGAAAGAAAAAAGCCAAGTGCCAAAACATCAGTAGCCAAAAATAATCCACATAGATTATGACATGCGGGTCCCTTTTTTCAGCAGTGGTCTTACGTTTCCAAGGGGGCCCGGGATCGAAAGAAAAAGGAAGTGACCAAATATCAGGAGCCAAAAATAATTCAAGAAAAGAAACTTTATTGTACATAGAAGATGACATGCGGGTCCCATTTTGCAGCAGCGGTCTCAACGTTTCCTAGGCGGCACAGGATCAAAAGAAAAAGGAAGTAGTCCGAAATCAGGGGTAAAATTAATTCCAAGAAATGAAACTTTTATTCTACATAGAGGATGACTTGCGGGACCCACGAGCCAGCAGCTTCCTCAACGTTTCAGAGGCGGCATGATACCGAAAGAAAAAGGCAAGTGACAAATATCAGGTCCCAAAAATAATCCAAGAAAAACGTTTATTGTACATAGAGGATGACATGCGGGTCCCATTTTGCAGCAGCGTTCTCAACGTTTCAAAGTTGGCATGAGATCGAAAGAAAAAGGCAAGTGACAAATATCAGGAGCCCAAAATAATCCGCGAAAGAAACTTTTATTGTGCATAGAGGATGACATGCGGGTCCCATTTTGCCTCGTACGATTTCAGCCCACTCCAAAACAGGAAAGTCCTATGTTCCGCAAAAACAAAACAAAAAAAGGAGATTCAACATATGAGTTTGTTTATGTAAATATAAAGATCTAATTTATCCGCTAGCTTAGAGCGAAATACACTGTTTATTGTCTGCAAAATAATCAAGATATCACATGTTTTCTTGTACCGAGAGGCTGACATCCGGGACCCATGAGCCAGCAGGGTCGTCAACATTTTAAAGGCGGCAGGGGATCGAAAGAAAAAATAAACCAAAAATCAGTTGGTAAAAAAATCCATGAAAAGAAACGTTTATTGTTCTGAGAGGCTGACATGCGGGACCATGAGGCAGCAGCATCCTCAACGTTTCAAAGGCGGCAGGGGATTCCCCGCCGTCTATGTCGTTGTTCCCCTCCGTGTAGGTTGTTGTTCCCCGCTGTCTAGGATGTTTGTTCCCCCTCCGTGTAGGTCGTTGTTCCTCTCGATCTATGTCATTGTTCCCCTTCGTTTAAGTCGTTGTTCCCCGCCATTCTAGGCCGTTGTTCCCCTACCATATTCGTCGTTGTTCCCCGTCGTCTAGGATGTTGTTCCGCACCGTCTAAACTGTTTGTTCCCTACCGTCTAGGTTGTTGCTCCCCGCCGTCTATGCCTTTGTTCCCCTCCGTGCAGGTCATCGTTCCCTGCTGTCTAGGCTATTGTTCCCCCTCCGTGTAGGTCGTTGTTCCTCTCGTCTATGTCATTGTTCCCCGCTATTCTAGGTTGTTGTTCCCCTCCATCCAGATTGTTGTTCCCCTACCATCTTGGACGTTGTTCCCCGTCGTCTAGGATGTTGTTCCCCACCGTCTAAAATGTTTGTTCCCTACCGTCTAGGTTGTTGTTCCTCGTCGTCTAGGCCGTTGTTCCCCTCCATCCAAATTGTTGTTCCCCTACCATCTTGGTCGTTGTTCCCCGTCGTCTAGGATGTTGTTCCCCTCCATTCAGGTTGTTGTTCCCCTCCGTTCAAGCTGTTGTTGCCAGCCGTCTAAGCTATTGTTCCCAACTATCTAGGTTGGTGTTCCTCTCTGTCATGTTGTTCCCCTTCGTGCATGTTGTTGTTCCCCTCCGTCTAGGTTCTTGTTCCGCACCGTCTACGTTATTGTTTCCCTACTTTTATAATATTTTCTTTCGCATGTAGTTACCGTTAGTTCCATTTTTTTAGTTCACACTAGTTTGTTGTTTATCGAACACTATTTTTGTGTTTCATGTGTTAATTAGATAATTAATATAATATATAACGTCTAATTAACTGAGAGAATTAAACATTAAAGTAGCATTAGGTGAAGATGGGCTTCAATAACGGTCTATCTTGACTTGAATAGCTACTTGAGTTTTTTTTGTGTAACGATATATGTGCAGGTAGGTAGATTATACGTACGTACACGTACGGATATACAGCCGGACGGCGCGCATGCAACTTCGTGCCCTAGTTCATGTCACGTTCCAAAAGAACCTCGCCATGTAGCTCAGAAATAAGAGTACCTTGCTTTGTTGCCAGAACTCAAAGAGCAGTAGCGATCAAAAAAAAAACAAGCAGCAGCGGTCGTAGTATAAAAGGCAAACGCACCGTCTAGTTTAGTCCCACCTCGAAAAATTAGAGCGAGACCGACCAGCTTAAATACCAGCTACAGCCGGAATAAGCAAGCACGTGCGTGTCCGGCCGCACGACGAGTTCTCCACTTTCAGCCGACGTGAACAAAGCAAGCCCAAAAATTGGGCCAACTACCATCCAGCCCAACATCTGCTAAACAATTTTTCGTTCGGCCTCCCGGCAGAATAGTCCCACATCGGAAGTTAGCTGAAAATTACACCGATTTATATACCCACCGGCCAACAGTGGTAGCACCAGCAGCCCGAATGAGCTGAAAACGGCCCGCGAGCGGAAATGAGTCGGAGGCCCGGAAACAATCTAGAAGAAAGGAACAAGAGTCGGACAGTCGAAGTTGGGCTGGCCCAGATTCAGAATAATTTGTGAGCGCTAGAGAAGTAGCGGGCGCGAGGGAGGAGGACCAGCTGGGCCGTTTCGGCCTGGCCCTCCTATTCTTTTTTTTTTTACTGAAAATGGAAATACATTTTGGGGCTTCAAATAAAATCAGAAAAATGCAAATAAAGTATCGTTGGATTCGTTATGAAAAATACTTCAATATAAAAATAAATTTGGAAAAAAATATAAACTTTATAAAACCAAAATTTGACATACATGTCTATGTGGCTATACTGCCTTTTTGGGGATTAATGTTTTCTCAAATAAAATATTTTATAAGTTTCAAAACCTCCGAACATAATAGAGCATTGTTGGAAAATCTTTTGAAACTAAGGTTTATGAAAACTACATTTTGGAAATTACTGTTAAATAACTTCAAAAGTTTAAATCTTCGTGAATTTTCAGTCAAGTTCAAACAATCAAGCATTAAATTAAATTTTATTTTACATTCTAAAATTTAGAAAATTTCGGGATGTAACAACAGCTATCCAGTAGTAATTTCCATCTCCGAGTGACCCAATCTATGTGTGTGTGTTGTCTTGTCGATCAATGAACGTGGCACCTAGTCCCTCCGTCCACAAATAAGTGTACATGCGGGTTTTCCAAGACAAATTATGAAGTGGAGTAAAATATACATTGGGAACATGCATCTCTCCTCCTTAACTCTTTCACCTCCAATAAGCTAAGTGCATGTAGAAAACAGGAAGAATATGTGCTTAATATTATTGGGTTTGATTTCCGTGCGATGAGAGAGAAGCAATTAAAGTGCATTGGAAAGATAGGAGTACATTTTTTTGTGGACAAAGTTTAGGGCTAGATGTCCACTTATTTGAGGACGGAGGGAGTATCGAGGTACTCCTGATGATTTTGTACGTATATTTATGTGAGCACGATGCTTTGTACAAAGTTGTCCCTGTCACCTCAAGGTTGCATTAGTAGGACGAAAAATAGTTACTCCCTTTCTTGTTCTTTTTTCTTTTGTTGTCACAGATTTGAAACCAATAAGTGCAAGTTATGTACCTGATGATGTTTTCCAACAATAGAAGCGAAACTGAAATAATAGTACTCGTACAGTGTTAGTACTAGTATTTTACTAGAGGTTACATCCGCATTAGCACTATATCATCATATACAGTAGGAGTACTTATTTTGAGGATTAATTGTTCTCCTTCTCGATGCGAATGTAGAAACGCAGCAGCTTTGAAGGTCCACCAACCACCAGGTACAGCGGAGGCCCCGAGAGGAACGACGTGAGTTCATCAAACGTGATGTCGCCCGGCAAGGCGCAGCTCGACGCCTCCAATGACACGTTCATGGTGTCCACCCTGCTCCTCGCGTGCGCCAACGAGCACGACATCGGCCCATTCGCCCACATCTTTGCCGTGTACAGAGGTCACACGCACGCGGCCGCCCTAACGCACACGGTAGACACGATGGTGGTCGAAGTCGAACCGAGCGCGCCGATGATCAGGACGAACATGGCGTCGTCCTCCCCTTCGGCGATGATCCGCAGGCACGGCGAACCCGGCACCAACACCGGCACCTGGAACACTTTGGTCGTGTTGTACGGCGGGAGCTTGTGCACTTGGATCGAGTGGGCCGCTGCGAAGTGGGCGACGAGCGCTGTTGGCGGGGCGGCGAAGTCGCAGCCGGGCTCCGTGCAAGCGCAAGGGGCGTGCGGGCATGCAATCTTGTGGTCGTGTAAGCCAAAAGATGCCAAGACAGTTCAGCAAATAATTAGGGGTCATCCAGGAATAGAATAAAGCTACCATGCTATATAAGCTACGTCTATAAAAAAAATTAGGAAGGAAATGTTATCAAATTGATGACGATCCCATGCACAAACATTTCCAACCTTAGTAACGGCGAACACATGTCGGTTATGTATAATTGCATCGCAGTATCTGGCGTTGTATTGAAACTGGTTCTCAAGTACTATCCATGTACGAGGAATTTCGCCATGGAGATAGGCAATTGCAAAGTCGAAGATAGCGACAAGGGAGAAATCTTCATACCCCCAGCAGTTGTAGGAACTTGAAAAATAGCTATCTTCTGCAGTTGAATAGCGTAACCCTTATACCTGAATATAAGTGGATTGCATGTGGTTTCAAACTCCTTCATCAAAGATGGAAGGTTAATATTGCGATGAGTGTAGACATTGACAAGGTTCCACTTGCATTCGGAGGCTCTCGTAGGAGAACCTGTCCAGCGGCGCTAGTTTGCACTTGTTGTGCACCGGCAAATCCTCCTTGAACACCCACGGTGTATCCGCCGGGTCACAATGTATCCGCCGGGTCACAACGGAGAACACACGGAAGGCCAAACGGCTGAGCAGCAGGCAGAGCGGCACTGTATTTGGCCGATTGAAGAGTACTTTTGGAGGAACCGACTAGGGACGCGGCGGTGATGGCGTCGCACTGGCTGATGAGCACTTCAAGGGGGTCTTCTGTAAACACCATGTGAAACAGCCCAGATCCACAGACCGTGCTCGATTTCGCCATCGCAAGGAGGCTGGTGGTACAATGGGATTGGAGATTTTCTTGGGAGATTTACTGATTGGAACTTTGGGAGAGAGATGGCGATCAATGGCGGCATGTGAGGGTTTGAGATGGAGAACAGAGGCTCTCAAACTGGGCATAGGATGCGAAAGCGCCATGGCGGAGACGCGGGCGCGTGCTATGGAAGGTGCGCGATTGGGGATAGACGAGTCAAACGACGGAGGTGAACCGGGATGCTCCTCCGCTGATGCATCTACTACCTACTGCAGTTTCAAGGAGAGTGTGATTGTGTTCAAAAAAGAGGAGAATGTGACTGTGACCCGACACCCGAGTAGGAGCAGACTATAGGTGTAGCCCCATCATTACAGTCCATTAACCGTGCTTCCTACGATAAATAAGTGAAACGTCCCAAGCTTGTGTTGTCTAATCAAATCGATGGCCATGTTAGTATTATGGTGAACAAATAAAACAATGTACACCAACCTTGTTTTTTTGCAACGTACACCAACCTAGCCATCAACCTTCTCGTCATCAACTAGAACTCCCTCTGTGGCTCCGTCCCACCAAAGTTGTCTCAACTTTGTCAAAAAATTAGATGGATGCATCTATCTTTACTATTAAATTGGAGTTGGGGATGGTGTGCACTTTGACATCAAACATTCAGAAAATCTCAACCGTCGATCTCCTAAAAACGCCCATCAAACATTGTTCCCGGCGCTCGGAAAAAATAGAAACATATTTATTGCGTATCAATCCAGTTACCACACAATAAGGAAACATAAAAGTCCAGCATCAATCTCGTCCAGCATCAAAAAAGGAAAGAATCACACCCAATTCGCTTTCACATATCTTTACTATTATATATTGCAGTCAAATATTTTGATGTCAAATATTTTGAGCATTTGGACCATCCGATCAAAGATTAGTGTCCAAAATAATCATCGTCCAATATGTAATAGTTTAGGAAGTATATTACTCTGTATGCACTAAAAATGGAAAGCACATAACGTCACCCCTACTCCCCATAAATATTGTGAGCGTTTAACACTTGCCAAAACCCCCTCATTATCATAAAGGCTTTCCAAAATTAACTACTGCCGCTAATCACGCTCCATCACCGCCCCTTTCCATTGAACGCACGCGTTATGTCTCTTCCCTGCTGCGCATGTTTATGGCTCGCACGCCCTCTCAACTTTCCACGCCGCCACCCCGATCTGCCTAGCCTCGCCGCCGTGCAGTCTCCGCCTCATGTAGTGCTCATCGAAAGATGATCACTAGGGAAGAAGAGAGGTTGGGTCCTTGGGGGAGGGAACCCGGAGGAGGAAGAGGACATCCCCAGTGATGCGGGTACTCGTGATGTAGCAGCCGGAACAGGCAGATCGGCGACGCGGTGGTCCAGGCGCACTGCAAGTTTGCCGGAGTCGACGCTTGCCGGTTCTTTCTCTCACCTCATGCCTCCTGCTGCCCCGCTTAGCTCCCTCCTTTGGCATCTATTTCACCGCAGCAGTCACTTGGTTCGTGTTAACCTGCATGTGGCAACAGAGCGAATATTGAAGCCTGGTGGTGTTGGCCACATCTACAAGAATAATACCGGTTTGTGCTTGGGAATTTTATTGCTATTCTTTGTGCAGCTGTGTTCATGAGACAAACATTTCCCCAACGATCCCGAACAAAGGTCAGGTCAGCTTCAGCTATGTCAATGCATTTTTTCAAGAAGTAGGAGCTCCCGTGGGATAGTCAATTAAGTCTATAATTTGTGTGTTTTGTTCTTCAGGTATGAGGTCACCTCTGGTCAGACCTAGCGCGACAACAACAACGGCAGGATGGTAGCAGAGGCGGGCCTACCAAGGTAACCGATTTCTCCATCCTCTCGTGTTCATCCTCAACCAAATGTCATCTTGTGCACAGTGCGGCATGGCGAAGGTCACACGGTAGCCTGAGACTATGTGGGCCGGTGTCTGTTACTTGAGTGGTGCTCGGTTTGATCTTTGACTATGAACACAAATTCTATATTTAGCTCTTTTATTTTATGGAAAAACATATTATTTTTGTAAAAACGGGGCTAATTGATTTCCTCAGGTAAATGTTGATGAATCTTTTTGGAGGGCTACATTCAAAATCAGTGAATATTTACACCAATTTATGACAGGGTAAGTCACCTTATAATGTTACAACTAATGTAACAAGTCTTCTATTTGATCATCTTGAAAAATAAGACACGATGGCTTGGTAATTTGGTTGCTTTACTAATAATACTATCAAATGTGATAAACATGATCATGACTATGACTTGTTACCAAGGAGAAGATACGTTAAAAAATCTTGCAGGGAGCATGGATTCACTCCGATGCTTCTTTGCGCAAACCAGAGGCACTGTTGGGAAGGTCAGTATCATTTTTCAACGACACTGTGTTAAGCTATCAAACTGTTGTAGAGTGCAGGGCCATCCCAAGGAGAAAAAAATAGCGATCTTTCCTTTTCTTAATGGAATTATGGCCTAATTACCCTGGCCTGAACCAGATCTGAATAGAGTGCCAAAGGAAATTATAGGTGCAAAAGGTAATTAAAAGGAATATTATTACAGTCTCTCCACGAGTTAAAAAAAAGTATAACTTCAAATCCCAAAGGAGGGATTTTCCTGCTTTCATCAACATCCAGTGATTTTGGGTTGTGCTGTCGTGTAAACAGCTGCAAGCATTTGCATTCTTTTGTTTACAGCTATCAACGTGACAATGCATGTCGAATGTGCTATAGATAGCGCTGAGAGAGAGGAAATTGCCATGCAGTAATTGAGTAGGGGCAAGATTTGAGATACATAACAAAACAGGAGGTGTCTACTTACAGACACTTCGCCAATTCTTATAAAATGTATGTACATGTAGTTATACTTAGGTTTGATACATGATATCATCTCAGTGTTTTATTCTTTTTTTCACTTGCTTGTGCTCAGCCTGTAGATATGGATACAAAGTTTGGTGCCAACAACCATGCTTGTTTTGCAGGAGTAACTATTCAATTTTATTAGGGATGTAAATATCAGAACCTCTAGGACATGAGATGTTTTTCCAATGAAATGACTTTTCAATTTTATTGGAGTCATGTTGAGACGCCTTTCCATTTATGCGGCACACTAGATAAGGAGAAGATAGTGGCACACGACCTTGAGCAAAGCATCAACTTAGATAGATGCATGGATGAGGACAAAGATGAGAGGGGGAAATAGAGGAAAAATATTTGTGTTCTTAGGAAGTAGCCATGTAGAGGAGTTGTACCAAAAGAAATGATAGCAAGTGTATAGTTTGGTCGATAGAGAGTGAAAAGCAAGATGTAACACCAATTATCGTGACTTAGGGCATCTCCAACGGGGCGACGCAAACGGACATTTTTCGTCCGTTTGCGTCTGCGCGGACAAAAAACGCGATCCAGCGGCTAGACGTAAAACGTCCGCAGAGTCCGTCCTGACACAAACGTGGACCAAATATGCGCCAGGAATGCGTCTGTGCGGACGCGTCCGCGCGTCCGTTTCTGTCCGTTTGGTCTGCATGCAGCCCTCTCTCTCCTCCTTTAATCACACATGCGGTCATTCCTAGCCACAGAAATAGAATCTTTCCTTCTCTCTCCTCTCTAATCACGCATGCAGTCAAATAAATGCGTCCCTACCGCTGGAAAAGGGACAGACGCATATGGACATGCAGACGTTTTTTGTGTCCATGCTCAACGCAAATGGACATAATTATGCGTCTCCCCGCTGGAGATGCCCTTAGTTTGAAATAAACTTTAATTGATACCTTTGTGTATCATCTTTGTTATTATGAATATTTAGCTTTTAACGAATTACACTTGAGGGAAGTGCAATCTTAGCAATTTTGAAGTACTATGTTGATGTACTACCGTAAGTATACACATGTAAGTTTTCATGTGCCTTGCATTGATATGGGGAAAGAAGATGAAAAATATAAGATGCCGTAGCAACGCACGGGCATTCAACTAGTCCATCTAAATTTTGACAAAGGTGAGACACTTTTGGTGGGACCGAGGGAGTAAAAAAAAATTACTACTCCATGCTAGTATCGGCCACTTTTCGAAAAGTAATTCAAATTTCAACTAAAGACGTGTTATTTTATGGTTCTGAAAATTGCCAAAAAATACAACAAAAAATGCAAAAGATCCATGTTAAGGGGTACACCCTGTTAGGATTCTACGCAATATACATTAAAAAAATCGAAACTTCAGCGACCTTGTAAGAATGCCATGACAGTGCAGTTTTGCCAAATTAGGAAGAGACGAATTATGAATTTAACCAAAGAAATCTAAACGAAGCCTTAGACAATAACATACTTAATACCTTAGGAAAAAATGATGACTCTAAGAGAACAACATTAGCAAGAAATACTCAATTTTAGTTTGAACTTGCAGTCACATATATATACTAGTACTACCAAAATACTAATACTCCGATCTGCATCCTAGCATTCCAACTAGCTAGCTAGTAGTTTTAAAGTAGTAGTACTACTATACAAGTCCAAAATATGCGAACAAACCCTATTTCAAACTAAACTACTCCTTCCAATCCTCGAGTAACTACATTGCAGTGTGACTAAACGAAAATTATGGTATAACCTTGTGATTGACGCAAACGCAGATAGGCAACACACGCTGTCCTCCATTCTACCTCGCGTCTTACGCGGCACCGCTAGGAAAGAAGTGAGATGCTGCAGCGCGATCGAGCTAGACGTCGGGAGGAGCTCGTCGGCTTGATTACCTCCATCAAGGTGTCCATTGAGAGGTTACTGGTCCCAGCTGGCGCCGACGGACCAATCACCAGTAGGTACATTGTAACAACCCAACTTTTATGCATTGGTTTAAATTTTTGGAATGCAAAATTTAACACTTAGCAGTGACCTCCTTCGTTCAATCGCCCAAGCGAGCGGCCTGGGTCGGTGAAACGTTGAGACGGAGTACTACTCAGTACGTGCACGCCTAGCAGAAACATGAGACTTGTTCAAGACAGCTCATGACAAAGTGACAGTACAGGCTAACAAGTAACAACCTTATAGCTTCCATATACGTGCAAGGAAATATAGATATTGGTACGAGACAGTCAGACAGCCATCTGTGCCACGAACCATGAAATTCCCTGGTCCAAAACCTACACAGGTACCCCGTCAGTATAAGTGCAGAATAGTTAGACGGAGCAGTCCCAGCTTGTAGGATAAATAAAGTGTCAACAGCAAGCAAAAAATTGCTGGCAGAATGGAAAAAAAAAGGCTTGAAATGATCTAGGCATCAGAAATTCAGAATCTATCATCAATGTTTCTCAAGGATTTCCCTTCTATATAAAGTATAATATTACAAAGGGATGGCTTAAATATCATGGAGTTGAAATGTGAAGAGGGTAATAATCAACACTACACGAGCCTCCCTTTTTCCAAGGCCGCTTCCTAAGACTTACTGGCTGCTTCCCTGAGGATCCAATGGCTGTCTGCCCCTCCTCAACTTCCACCTTCCACCATGGAAGTCAAACCTCCAGCATGGATGCTGATGCTAACCATCTGTATATGACCTGGAGAAAGTGAGTCAACATGACCGTTAAATCAAGACACGGCGTCGGGATGGTGACCATATGGCATAGTTGATCAGCCACATAAGATGTTTATGCCCACAACAAGATCTAAAATAATCAATCTGCCAGAAGAAATGTAGATCAAGAACAGTCTTGAACCTAATTTCAAATAAATTATGGTACAGCATGTTACTACTTAGACGACTTACGACTATAGACATACCACATATATGCAAGGGTATTTGCGGACATTAGCTCATTTAACCAAGGCTAAAAGATGCGACGAACATATCGCCTTGCTAGGACCCAATTTTACTTCTAAGCTCCTGCTGTTTGAGCTAGAAGAATATACAGTTCTACTAGGATGCAATTAGACATCAATGATGTCTTTGTTACTTTGTTACATACCTAAGGCATCACCTTCTGATTCTAGGCTTGCACCGGAATTCTGCTAAAAGCGCTATGTGATCTGACGACCATTCAGGTGAAGGAAGAGCAGTGTCTTTTCTTAAGCTCTCTTCATCCAAAAGTTCCAATAAAGACTCCACTGACAACGAATCCGCTGAAATAAGAAAACAAACATAATCAATTGATCATCGTGGCATCATCAAACATATCTCTTTACTAAACGCTTGTTCAAGAACAATAGAGATACCAAAACTGTGAACATAGCATACAGATACGATGAGCCAGGCACCAACCTGTATAAAATATGTAATCGACGGTTCCAGTGAAATCCCTTGTGCAATTTGTGAAAAGTGGCTCATTTGTTCCTGGGTCCATCCTCCTCCTCTGGTGCTCAAAATCATAGCCAGCACCTAACATTCTTGCAAATGAAGAGTAAGCACTAACCTACAAGTGGAACAACCTTTGGTCAGAACATTTTAACAAGGAAAAAGAAGAAACTCAACAAGCCATGATAGTTATACTGACCAGAGGAAGCTGGTGTGTCAACTTGCTCACAGGACGTAAAATTCCAAGGGGGTCGATGGCCAGATCTGGATGCAACTGATCAACTTTGCCTATTGCGAGAAGCCCATGTGGAGTACTGAAAGCAAAAAAGAAGCACTTAAAAAGTCATAATTGAAAAAACATGGAACATGAAAAATATTGCTCTGATTGAATCTTGATATGCACCTCCCAGGGATTGAATTGAAATCACCACAGACCAACATTGGAATATCCGCACTGTTAGCTATTTTTTCCAATCCTTTTAGAAGTGTTTGAACCTACGAAAATAACTTTCTGTCAATCTGAATTTTTTAGATTTTGCAGTGCTAGTATACAGAGAATGTGACAATACAGACCTCCCATAGCTTTACATCTTTGAGGTCTTGGTGGACATTTACATGTGTATTGGCCTGCAAAATGGAACAATGAGACCCCCATGACATGAATAATCACATACATGTGAACAAGTGACACCATAAGCTGAAAGAACAATATATAATGGTCATTCATAGAAAAGTGGGCCTCCAAATCTAGATTCTTGAGCTAAATGTCAAAGCATCCGGCATTGAAATATTTTTTTTTTTCCAACTTTCCATGCATCTTAACTAATTTCACTCATCCTACATAGATATAGTTTTCTATAAGAGAGTATACAGCTTTTGATTCCTAATGTAGAGCAGAGAAGAAAGATATAAATTCATATGCTATTTTGCAGTATGCTGCTTGCAGTCCAACAGCTAAACATAAAGGAAGCAAGGCTACTTCTGATCCCTTAACTATTGCCTTACACCCTGATCTTCAGAACTGTCTAACTTGCCACCTCAACTATCAAAACCGTTCAACATTTGTGTCCCAAAACAGTCTAACATGCCCCCTCAACTATCAAAATGTTCAGTATTACTCCCTCCATGACATAATATAGTGCGCATTGGTTTCCGCGAAAGTCAAACTACACTAAGTTTGACTAAGTTTATTGACAAAATTATATATATCTACAATACCTAATCTATACCATATTAAAATATATTTTTTGATGAATCTGATGGCATTGATTTAAGATTCTAAATTTTAATATTTTTTGTGATAAATTTGGTCAAGTTTACCCGGTTTGACTTCAAAAAAATCTTATAGGCACTATATTTTGGCATAGAGGGAGTATGTCCCAAGGCAGTATTTCAGGGTGATTTTGTGTGACATTCCATCCATACCAGTGTAATTTGTCGCCTCACTCTCTACTGGCCACTTCTTTAGTCACACCATGGTTTCTGGTATAGCCAGCTGCTACTCGGACTATTGCGTATTGACACTCACCATCACACCTCCTGTTCCATGTCACTGCACCATTGTTTTTGAGTCGCTGTATAGTCGCCGAGTCGTTTTCCAAAAATCACGGCGACTCGCGACTATACAGCGACTTTGGTCGACTATACACTGAGTCGCAGCCTCGGCGACTCAAAAACCATGCACTGCACACAGCCGCCTCATGTGTGGAGGAGACAAAGAGATGGCCGAGGAGGGAGTGGTATTAGGGCATACAATGCAAGGTGCTTACAAAAAGTCAACCGGTTTTTCTTAAGCATAAGTGCCTATTTTTGTAGTAGAGGTGCTTAATTAGGCACCAGAAATAAGCATTGGTGCTGAAGAATAAACCGGTTAATGGCGGAGCTGAGAAGGACAAAAGGATGATAGGAGAGGGGGAAAAGGGTGATTTCAAAAATATCAGTTACAAATAATACTCATGAAACCAGCCTCCAGACCTAATTTGAATGGTTTTGAGTGTCAAATGCTGCAAACTAAACGGTATTCAAGTTGAGTGTATAAATTAAACCGTGGCAATAACTGAGGGGCCAAATGTAGACTTTTCCATAAAAGAATGCCATGACACATAACATTGTGTCATATCTAACAAGTGAAAAAGCTACTTTATGCACATCAAAATAAAGAAAAGACTGACATACCACACAAAGGAGCTGTCTTTTACCAGGATTTTCAGTTCCTTGGTTGCCAAATTTGGCTTCTAAAACCGCAATTAGTGCAATGTTATCCTTCAAAGAAAAGCAGAACATGTGATAATCAAAAGTCGGTACAGAATCATCATACCATATAGTATTCCTTTGTAAAATTAATCTTACTTTAATCAAACGACTCAAAGCAACTCTCTTTTGGGTAGGTGGAATAATCGCATCTGTTAAAGACTGTGCAGCCTTATTGAACTCGACCTACACGAGTACAGGAAATATTAGATAGCCGCAACTTACCAAGTAAGCTCAGTAGCAGTAAACCTATAGCGGGAGTACCTCGTATTTTTTTACGTGTGAAAATCTGTCTCTACGGAAGAAAGTAGCACATCCGTCGATTGCATGAGGAACTCCGGCATACACCTGTGACAAAAATCAAGTATAATAGAATATCGGAAGGTGACCAATTTGTGACAATAAAGCCCTACTCAAAGATACCTCTGTTGTCCTTTTCTTGTAAAGTGCCTGATACCCATGTTTATCAAACTCGGGTGCAAAAAAGTCGTCAAAGTGGTTCAATTGTACCTATAAGCAGTAGATTTTGGCATATGAAAGCAGTATAATTTGGCATAACTTCCACCTGTTACGATCTAAAGGAAATTTTCATTTTAAGATTTTTTAATATATGAATTAGTTCAAATAAAGAGTCCAATCATGCAAGCACACAATATATTTGTAAGAAGTTTCAAGGAACACTTCATAATGTACAGCCAGAAAGATGTTGTGAAAGGTTAAACTATCACAAACTCAAATTCAGCATCACTAAAAACAGGCAAAAGAAGTGTAGACTCGCATAGAAACAAACAGTCCGACGAGAGTATATACAGGACTGTAGGTTGTTGAACAGACTTATCACTCTTAAGTTCACTGGGCCATAAAAATTGTATGATGCAAACAACCAAGACTTCTCAGTCCATTTAATTAAATATATGATGGCACAAAAGCAAAAAAGTAGGTCATCAAAAATATAATTGTGGAAATATGTGCTCATATGATACCTCCTGAAGACAAATGATATCAGCATGATAACCGATAATTTCACGCATCAAATTTTGTCTTCGGTAAGTCCAGGAAAGTGCCCATGTTGGGCAGTAGCTATATGTATCACTTGTAGCATATGCATCAGCCAGTATATTATAAGACAGCACCGTGAATGCCCCAAAAGAAGAAGTCTGGCTGTCTATATCTAAGTGACCCAAAACATCTCCATTTACTTGGATAAGGCGGCGTGGAGTAGGAGTTGGTGCTGGAATCACGCGTGATGTCATAATTGAAGTTGGAGGCCCTGCAGGTACTTTCTTTTCTGTGTCCGCCGCTGCACATTCAAATCTTAGAACATGCCCAATATCATCAGCAGTCGGTGTATATGTCTGCGAGCGTCCCACTTCAAACCAAGTTTCACCCAAGTTCTTGTCAGAGCCTGAGGGATACAAAGGAACTGGTCCATTATTAATACCAGGGCTCTGTCCAAGATTTGACATTGACCCAGACCCAGAACTGATAATCCCCGAACTACCACTGCCAAATCTACCAAATAGCTCCTCCTCTTCAGCCCCATTTTCATTTAAAGCGCTACTAGCTCGCTCATGCAAAACCCTGTGGTGCTGCCACGCATCAGAGAAGCACTTAGCAGAACAATGGTAGCTCTTAGCAGCAGGTATTTTTGACTTCAGACAACCTAGGCACTGAATTGTTGCTTGCTCCATTGGGTGCACACTGCAGATAGCAACTTTCCGATCGCTTTGTATGCGATACCTTCAAGGAAAGGCCAAATGTGTTAAATTATACACAGAAAACTTAAAAGAGCGTAACTGAAGAAAAAAAAGTAAAGGGGAGAAAGAACTAGGAGTCTAGGAGCTAATGTTTTAGCATATATCAGCTCACTGTGACTTGCTAACAACATCTTGGAAGTTGGTTTGTTAGGATACTTTGGGCATTTTTTTATTTTACTAACAGCATAGAGTAGATGAGGCAACACGACGCAAGTTGGCAATATGTCAACAGAAGTTCAGATTACAAGTTTGCTTGTGCATGTGTGTGTTCTTGCTGCCATTGCATTTTTTTTGCCTGATTTTAGGCTCACAACGTGGTAACTTTTTTTTTGGAATCTCAACCTGCTAACTTAGTTGGTTGCTGTTCTTCTCTTGCTTTCATTACGAGAACTGCTTTCTTGACCAGATCAGACCATATACACAATAAGCTAAATTCTTCCATTATATCAGATGACAGGTTCACATATATCATTATTAGGGAATATACCAGAAATAACGAAGTTTCATTATTAATATTACTACTACTACTATACATATCACATGAGATTCTTATCAAGCCAGTTATTGAAAAACAGAAAAAATGAAAATGCAAGATTGGTTGAAACCCAAAACCAGCATAATCAATGAATATTAACAGATAAGGCTCAACCATTTCTAAAGCTCTGAGTGTCTAAAGTCCAAACATGTAGTCTTTAATAAGTAGAATTTATGCTTGACATGCAAAAAATGAACATGATGAAATGAATAACCATTCCTGCATGAACATAATCAATCATAGACAAGGAGTCTCTAAAATCAATAACCGGTATTCATATCGTCAGCCAGCAAGTAGTGATTATACAGCCTAACGAGCTCAATACAAGTTTCATAACTGGTGATTATAAGTAAAGGGCAGGGCAACCCTACCTTGTACACAGCCTATTAGACATTTTTTAGAACACTTCTGCAGTATATGAGTTTTTGAAACTGACAAAAAACATGCCAATTATGTCACACTACTAAAATATATGCCAAGTGTTTTTTCCTTAAAATATATGCTGAGTGTTATTGCTTAAATAATATATTAATCTGTTCGAACATAAAAAAGCATGAATATTATGTAAGGATGGAAGTGGCAGAGACGGGAGCAGAGATAAAAACAAAGCAGAGAAATGCATTTCAACAAAACGAAAAATAATGAAATGCATGTTCAAACTTTAATTAACCTTTAGCAAGTGAAAAAGTTTGCAATTGAGCCAAACTAAACCTAATACATTACCATCTCTAATGCGGAATACCGAAGAGGTATAATAATCATTTTCAAGCTCCAGAGGCGCCGAAATTGAGTCTACAATCAAGCAGGATGCCCCCTTTGAGTTCACCAAGTGAAGTTAAAGTGATGTAGTTCAAGAGATATAGCATAATCCACAAATCGGATGAAGCGAAGTGAACAAAATGATAGCACGCTGGAATACTGTATTTCCACAATATTAGTTGGATGGGCCAATGTAATCCGACAAATTTATTAAATGCTCCCATTCCATCCAAGACTGATGCAACCGTTCTTTGCGCAATGACTGACAAGCATTCCTCAAACAAAACAGCGTTCATCTCCATTGTGATTCTTATGATGCTGACATCTATCAGTCCATAGTTCTGATCAAGAAAAAAATCTGATTGCCTACTGAATTGCTTGACAGATAGCTCTATGTTATTATCAATCTGCATTAGCCTGCGTGACTGCCTGATATGTCTAGTGTGATTCGGTAACAGGCTTAAAATGATGCTATTTCTGTGTTTGTGCTGGATTATGTCTCCAATCCGACAGTCTATTTATGTCTCAAGAGCAAGCACTGGCATTTTATATTCTGCGGGTTTTCATTCACTCCAAAAACAACAATTGGCCCGTTAGAGCAATTCTTGCTCTGAATTCACACAGTGTCCTTCAGATGCAAGAACTGAAGAGAGAAAAAAAACGAACTTTCCTAAGTTTACCAGGTAGTTAAGCATCTACCAGTTTAACGGATAGTTAAACACCCCATCTTTTTGTCAAAAAATTCACTAGTACCAACACACAAGCAGAGCTAAGGATTCCAAAATGCAAATCCTATTGAACCAAAAGTTGCAATTGCAAGCTTCTCACTCACCATCGGTATCGCATGAAGTGGCCATCAACAGGCGCAGCCTCAGGCACGTCATCAGTGGAGATGACACCGTTAGGCAGCCGTAGCAGCACATAAGGGGTGATCTCGCACCCCACGATCGGGATCTCCGACGGCAGGTGCACCCGCACCACGCTCAGCATCCTCCACTCCTGCTCCTCCTGTCCTGCCTTTATCTGCCCAGCCCCAGCACCAGCACTAGCACTAGCAGAAGCTCTAGCTCCTCCAAGGAGCGGACTTACCAAGGGGCATGGGGGTTCAGTTGAACCCCCTAGTGTTTTTCTGGAAAAGATGAGGTATTAGTAGTATAGTATAATTCGGGATCTCAGAAGTCGCAGTTTCAGTTGAACGAAATGGAGACCAAAATACATGGGTGCGCGGATGCGGCCACCGCGCCTTGACAGTCCGCCCTACCCATGGGAGGAAACGGGGTCTACTGAGACCAATCTCGAAGACAGCGATCTGGGTGGATTCGATTGCTGACGGCAAAGACGGGACCGGAGCAAACGAAGAGAAATCCGAGCAAAGCTAGGGCTTCCTTACCGACAAAATGAATCGCGTCCGCGCCACGCCACACCAGCAGCAGCAGGGGGGATCGGGGGAGGAAGATCAGGAGAGAAGCGCCCGAGCTCCTCCGCTCCGAGATGGCAGGCGCGCTCTTGGGTGTGAGAGGAAGGAGGGGTTTCGGCGGCGAGGGACCTCCGGGATGGTGCGGTGGATTTGGGAGCAGAAGCACAAATATTTTTTTTAGGACACATGCCTCGTCATTCCTCTCTCGTTGGGCCGGGCCCATTTTTCCCTTCTCCCTCTACTAGTACTACTATTTTCCTGCGGTCCACGTTCTTTCCATTCTCCAGCCATTTCTCCTCCTCTGGCCCATTATTTTCTTCGTTGATGTTGCGAGACCCTGGATAAGGTAAAACATTTACCGTGAGCTATACTCATCAGAAGGGACGACGGGCATGCCTGAAGTCCTTGAGTCCGTCCCTGTGGCGGTATCGCATGAGATGAATACCAGGCTGATCGCCCCGTTTGAGGAAGTTGAAGTGAAGACAGCGCTCTTTCAGATGTTTCCACTAAAGGCGCCTGGCCTGATGGATATCCTGCACAATTCTTCCAGAAACACTGGGACCTTTGTGGCAAGGAGGTTACGGATGATGTGCTGCGGATTTTGCGCGGTGAGGACGACCCAGCAGGTATAAATAAAACCTTTGTAGTTCTCATCCCTAAAGTTGCAAGCCCGGTGGAACTTGGACAATTTCGCCCTATTAGCCTCTGCAATGTGCTCTACAAGATTGCATCCAAGGTTCTGGCCAATAGACTGAAAGTTATTCTACCTGAGATCATTTCTGAGGAGCAATCCGCGTTTGTCCCGGGGCGTTTGATTACAGACAACATCATCACTGCATATGAGTGTCTGCACTTTATGAAGAGGAACAATGCTAAGAAACATCGACATTGTGCTCTCAAGCTAGATATGAGGAAGGCTTACGATAGGGTGGAGTGGGCCTATCTCAGAGCAATCATGCTACGCATGGGTTTTCATATACGTTGGGTAAATCTGGTGATGAGTCTCGTTACTTCGGTCTCCTTCTCAGTTCTATTCAATGGCACGCCTCTAGAGGAGTTTCAGCCTTCCAGGGGTCTCCGACAAGGTGATCCAATATCCCCTTGCCTATTTTTGCTTGCAGCAGAGGGCCTCTCAGGCCTCCTAAAACAAAGTCGTTAGTCATCGCAGCTCGAGGGAATCAAGGTGGCGTCTACAGCTCCTTCTGTGAACCACCTCCTTTTTGCGGATGATAGCCTGCTGTTCGTTAAAGCAAATGTGGAGGGAGCTCTTGAAGTCAATGGTCTGCTTGAGAAGTATTGTAATGCTTCAGGCCAACGAGTTAATCTGGACAAATCTTCTGTTTTTTTAGTAAGGGATGCCCAGCTGCAATACGAACTTCAGTGAAAGTTGCACTCAATGTCCCCAATGAGACTTTAAATGAGAAGTACCTAGGGATGCCATCTGATGTTGGTAAATCAAAGAGTGGGGCGTTCAAGTATCTAAAGAACCGTATATGGAAGAAAGTCCAGGGGTACCTAGAAAAGCTTTTAGCTACAGGTGGTGTAACATCCCAAAAATTTAAATAAAGAAAATGAATTTCTCCAATTTCCAAATTTTGGAAACAACAAAAACTTTTATACAAATTAGTTTGACACATAATAACCTTGCTTAATTCTTGTGTTATTGCCATGATTGTTGGATTATTACATTAAGCATAATTCCCAAAACCCAAAACCCTAACTTTCAACTACCCATTAGGTCAAATAAGAAGAAACAAAAATAAAATAAAAAGACATCTGTGGGCATAAAGCCTAGTAGGCAAATCTTGACTACTACCCATCTTAATTTTCTCAATAATGGTAAACCCTTTATTAAATCCCACTAAACCCTAAACCTCATCCTTTTTATCACACCATCCAATAGAAAATAAATAAAAAGAATTGAAATTAAATAAGAAAAGGACATATGAGCCTATGGTTATTCTTGTGAAACTTTACCCTAGGCCTTTCTACTTTGTTTAGAGGTTTGGAGAACCTTCATACACCTTACCTAGTGCCTATTAAACCAAATCCAAGATGAATCCAAAGAAAATAAAAAGAAACTAAAAATGCCATAGAGGCCTATGAGAGAGAAATGCAAAATTATGAATTTGAGGATCTTGACCCTAAGACATGTTGTGAATGGTTGGATCACTTCTCTATACCATTTCAACCCTCAACAACACCAATTGGGTCAAGCCAAGTCAAATTAAAAATCAAATACAACATATGCATAAGAGGCATATGTGACACATAGCCATAATACCCAATTCTTGCCCTATGCCTTTAAACCTTGACCAAATGGTGTGAAACCTTCTCTAAACTTAATCTCACACCAACTTGACTCTAACCCATGCTCAAGTAGGGCAAGGGAAACAAAATAGAAGAATAAGCACAAATGGAAAATCACCCCTTATGTGTTTATGGGCATTTTTGCAAATCTTTGAACTAGACCTTTTGGAATGGTTTCAATGGTTGGAAAATGTTTCTAAACTAATAAGAATCACCTTGGAGTCAATAAAAATCAAATCAAATAAGAAGAAATCAAATGGTGAGAGAATCCTATATTTCACTCACATACACATAGGCCAATTTATCAAATCTTCAACCAAGACCACTTTGGCTTGTACCATTGTTTGTAAAACACTTATATATCAGTAACACATCCTTTTGAATCAAAGAAACTTAATTCAATCAAAGACACATGCAAAATTCCAACTTACATATGATAATGGTCATATGGCCATTTTATAAAATCTTCACCACTTTATCCCCCTGGTTTTGACTTTTCTTAAACTAACCTTGACCAACTATTGCCATGTCATCCAAGACCTTGTCAAAGTGAACAACTTTGCTGTTGACCACCCATGCTGACTTTGACTAGGTTGACCAGAATGAAGGAGACAAGAAGGGACCTGGAAATAGGGAGAAGATCACCCCACTTTTTGAATTCTTGCAAACCACCATCAAAATGAATACCACCACCACCATTCTATCACATTAATTATATGTTTGAGATTCACCAAACATAATTCAAAATTTTGACCAAAATGTTCTTGCGGCCATTATCACAAACACCTTGCAGGCATAAATTCTAGTTTGGCATACACCCTTTTAACCTCGGGTCCATGACCAAAACCCTCTTGATCATTGATCATGTGTGCTCCTGTACCTCCCTTGCATCATCTCCTGTACTGAAACTTTGAAGAAAATGGAGGGAAATCACCATTGCATCCATGCCGTGCCCATGTCGGCCACCCTCACCCATTCTTCTCTCTGGCTCAACTCTCTCCCTCTCATCATGTCTAGTACCTTCGCCTGGCCACGATGATCATCACCCTGCACGGCTTGAGTTCGCCAAGGCCCGGCATTGGCCAGAACACAGCACGCCCAGACGCGCCCATGCCGGTCATGGCGCGCCAGAGCGTGCATGGACACCGTCCTGGACGCGCCAGAGCCCGCGCGTGTGCCGTCGCCTCAGCCCATCCCTGCAGCCCTACCATTACACAGAGCTTCGCCATCATCTCCTCTACCCCGTACACACAATCTCTAGCTCGCGGACGACCTGTCGCCGTCGCCATGATCGACGCCATTGCCGCCAGTACAGTACCATCGCGCAATGATCATGAGCTGCCCCATCCATCTTTCTCTGAGCTAGCTACAAGTTGAGAAGCGCCTAGACGTCGCCTACACGATGCGCCCATACCTTTCCCATTCGCGTCCTGGATCGCCGGCGCCATCGACGACCTGCCACTCTGCCACGGCCACCTCCTCGCCCTATAAATAGAGGCCATCCCAGCCTTCTCCTTCCACACCAAACTTGCTTCTCTCCCTCTCCTTGACCTCCTCAACACCAGATCCCCTTCGATTAGGCCACAGGCAGCTTCAATTGCTCCGTCGATCGCTGGAGTCCGCCGCAGATCAACACGACGAATTCGGCCACCATTGGAGTTGCAACTGGTACCAGGCGACTCCCCTTCGTCGACAGCGCCGCCTAACACCAGCGCCGCCCCTCGCCGGAGTCCCAGCTCGCCGTCGACCCCCTACCTCTGCCGTGCCCGCGTCTGCTTCTCGTCGACAACGACGACGCTCCTCCACCGTTGGATTCGTTTCTGATCGCGCGGCTCAGGTTAGTTGATACCGATTCGGTGAAAATAAGACACTGACTAGTGGGACCCTCGTGTCAGTTGGCCCGTGGCGCGCTGAAGCGTTACTGGGCTGGCCTGCTGCGTTTTAGACCTTTCGGCCCAATTCGTTTCCCGCCTAGCCCATTTAGATTAATTCAAATAAAATTGATTTAGAGAATTTCAATACTGGTGCTTTGCTAGAAATTGAATAGTTTCAAATCTACAAACCCAATTTGAGTGATCCAAAATGTTCTAGAAAGCTTATGAAATTATCTAAATAACCCCACTGGTTTCAACCCCATAGCTAGTGTAGATTTTGAATAGCAAAAATATTAAGTCAGATACTTTTCAGTATTCAAATAAATCTAGAAAATAAACCATATTGAATTTTGAGGTGATTCCACCTCTCATAATTCACATTTCACTAACTCTAATTTAATATATAAAAATATGATATATGTTATGTACATAATCATGGCCTAGTTTAATTAAAGAACTATATGGCTAATTCTAGTCAAAGATATTGTTCAAAACTATTAATAAATCATATGGGAGTGTTTCTCTCATTTAAACCTTGTCACAAACAATTCAAATTAAGGTAGATATTCTGGTAATTTAGGTTCTCATATGTTCGGTTTAAGGATATTAAATCATTACCATGATTAATATTAAATTGTATGAGCTATAGCACCTAAATTAATTTCCCAAGTGTTATAAAAGTAAGGTGATGACCCTTGTGGCATGGTTTTATTTTTGCTCACTTGAGGATCTTAAACCAAAGTAACATTTAAAATGCATGGGGTGAGGACATTAGTCTTCATGACCCATATGTTCTATTTGAAAATACTAAATCATTTGTATAGTAGTATTTAAATTGTTCCAAATTACTTATTAAATCATATGGGATGTATTGGTCTCATTTAAATCTTTGTCTCAAGTAAAGTCAACATAAAGTAATAATCTTAATATAATAAACCTCAGGTTGTAGGAATTAATGATCTTAACTTCTTAATGAGATAGTATTAAATTGCATGAGGTGTATTTTCCTCATTTAAGTCATTTTTCTCAAAGGATAAGTGTGAAGTGTTGACCCTGGTCAAGATGGATCATACTTTGTCAATTAAGGAGATTAAATCTTAACAAGGTTCAATAAGAGGAAATTAATTCCTAAGAATAAATAGAAACAATAATAAATATTTCAAAGAGAGGAAATTAATTC
This sequence comes from Lolium multiflorum, assembly GCA_030979885.1. NCBI lineage: Eukaryota > Viridiplantae > Streptophyta > Magnoliopsida > Poales > Poaceae > Lolium > Lolium multiflorum. The sequence goes on from CM061747.1 coordinate 93,171,737, forward strand.
TCAAAGAATTAAATAGAAACCCTAAACTAATATTTGTAATGAGAGGAAATTATTTTTTCTTTAAAAAAGAAAACCAATTCAACTAACAAGTGAATAATGTGGTGATGCTAGAATAATTAGTGTGCACCATTTGTGTGATTAGTCTAGTACTTAAGTATTGTTTGGTGATTGTATCTTCGTGCTCGTTTATAGACGCTAGTACCGGAGAATATCAAGAGGAGGAGTTCTTCTACCCAGAAGAAGAAGAAGAAGAGAACTTTGATCACCTCACCAATCAAGGCAAGCTACCCTGTTGCAAGCTATATTATTGCGAGCTTTTACCAATGCAAGTTAGACTAATATAAGTTATATTGTTATAAGATGATAGTCGTGCAAGCCACCTTGGTGCAAAGCTCTTTAAAGAGCAAGGCACCTTTGCATTATACTTTATGTTTAATGATCCTATCCCATGTTTTTGCCTTACTATTATTTTACCCATTGTATTTCAAAATCTACTTTTGATTCAGATTCACTGGGTCATAGATCCAGAGCATCAAATTTAGCCTAAGCACTGAAATCTAGATAGCACCCCTCATGATTAGTTGCTATTGCTAACTAAGTAAAATTGACTACTCTAGATGGAGAACCAATGTGAAATGAAATGACTTGAAAACCTTGGAATGATGGATCATTCTATTGAAAGATTTGTTGAAGCTAAAGATGATTGTGAATGACTTGGTGAAAGTTTATAAAAACTGATGATTGGGTGCGGATGCGATACCATTCCAATTTTGCAAGTACCCCCACAATACCTGAATATGGGTAAGGGCTTAACTAGAAAGTTACGTGCCTTAGTATGGGTTCCCTCTAAACAAGCGTCATAGGGGTTATGCCGAGGCTGCCTCCGTTGAAATGTGAATTGATGTGAAATGACGTGAATGAGGTGAATTGTCCGGCCCAAGCCCTGTGCAGTTCCAGTGACGGTTTTCTTCACTGGGAGGCCAAGCTCATGGGGAGAGGTGCCTATACTAGGGTATGTAGGTGAAAGGTTATGGTTGGTAGTCCGCGCACGGAGTGTGATAAATCAGAGTTAACCCCGACGGATTATTGCAAATGTTGTGGCAAAAGTGTACAATCTCTGCAGAGTGTAGAACTATTCGAATAGCCGCGTCCACGGTTAAGGACGGTTGGAAAGGCCATACTGTTCCGTCATCATACCATTTTCAAAAATGTGACAAGTGACTTGTGACTTGAATTTGAAAGGTGAATGGTGACTTTGAATTGAATCACAACAGAGTTGTGGGAATGACACTAATGTTCCCACTTGAGCTAGTCTAGTGATTCAAGCATCTTTACTAAAGGTTTATGAAATAAAATTGGCTTTATGCAAATAAACCTAGAGCTTAGCATCCCCTTACTAAAATTAATAGTGCTTACACTAGTATTAGTTTGCGAGTACTTTAAAAGTACTCATGGCTTTGTCCCTGGCTATTCAAATGGCCAGACTATGAAGGAGAACCACCGTACGAGGAAGATGGACAGCAGGACGTCTACGACAACTAGGACCGCTCCTGACGTCAAGCGTTGGCCTGTGGATTAGATAATCCTCTACTACTTCGCTTCCGCTATTTGTGATGTTCGTTGATCAATAGGTCAACTGCTATTGTAATATTGGATCATGTGATCTACCTGTGTAAGATGATTATGCATTGTAATAAATGATGACTCTATGATATTCAACTATGATGTCTCGCAACAACACTATTCCTGGGATTGCGAGGAATGGCATAATAGGCATCTGGACTTAAAAATCCGGGTGTTGACAAGTTGGTATCAGAGCCATTGTTTGACCTTAGGAGACCCTAGTTAGAATGGACGTTCGGAAAAAGTTAGTTTCAAAAACAAATGAAGGGGATATTTCTGAAAACTTACTCACTTTCTTCTCTTTGAGACCTTTTTTCGAAATGCTAAGTCATGTTTTACCTTTTAAATCTACATAAAATTTTGTCACACCTGTTCATCTCTAACATACTTATCCCATTCACTTTCAGATGGAGGGAGCCTACCCCAAGTTTTACCAGCTGGGAAAGGGTGGAGATCTGATTTTCGAGAGAGACTTGGACATGGTGACTGCGGAGCTCGAACGCCCGCACCCCGAGTTTCACGGAGTCCGGATCCCCAACCAGCCCGGAGGGGAACCGCAGTGGATGATCACCGCTGACTTGAGGGGCAAGATGGAGCCTCCGACTTCGAGAGGATCCTCTTCTCCTTCAAGGCCAGCAACTGGATGGACGGACTTGCTCGTGCCCTTCGGAGGCACTTGCTCGTGTGTGCGGACAGAACATCGCTGCACTCCAGGGTACTCGCTTCACGCACTTTGCGAGGCATGACACCATTGGAGAGCCCATGGCCCTCTCTTCGCACCCGGTGCTCAAGCATCATGTGGAGCATTTGGATTTCATGCTTCACGAGACCCGAAAGGATCTGGACAATGCTCGTGTCCACGCCAACCGCACTCGTATGGCCTTAGCTCACCATGCCGATGCCATCAGACTGCTCGCCAAGGATCGCAAGTCACTCCGCCTGCAGCGCGCCGAGAAGGATGCTACCATTGCGGGCCTCCGCGTGAAGATACTCACCTTGGAGGCCACTGTCAAGGCCCAAGAGGATCAGCTGAAGGAGATGGAGGAGGATGGCGAGGACATCCAGGGAGGCGAGGACTTCCTGAGTGACGACAACGACTTTGAGGAGGATGAGCTCACTGAGGAGGAGGACTACGAGTTTCTGGAGTCTGGAGAGGATGGGATCATTCCCATCGATGTGGATGAAGATGATGAAGAGTAGTTGCACCTAGTCACTTGTGTAGGTGTGAGTTGTACCCCCGCCCGTTGTATCGTAGCTGGAGATGAATGGTTCTTAAAACCATTAGTGTGGTGTGTTAGTTTGTAATATATGCTGAATAAATAAATGAATGTGTGTTATCTTCATCATCAAAAAGAATTCAAGTCTTTAAAAGTTTTTAACTTAAACCCAAAACAAACCATAGAAATTTCCCCCTTATCTTATCATCTATCTTACTGATCAGATGGCCCCTCCGAATCGCGGTGCGAACCAAGACGCAATGATGCAACTATTACAAACCCTGATGGCAGACCGAGAAGCCGAGAGAGCCGAACGACAAGCCAACATTGCTGCAATGCAACAGATAGCTCAGAACAATCAAGGCCATGGAAACCACGACCACCCTGGGTCAAAGCTGAAGACTTTCAGAACACCAACCCACCGATGTTCAGCCAGACAGAAGAGCCACTTGACGCAGATGATTGGCTCCAAACAATGGAGAACAACCTAGAAGTTGCGGGAGTTGAAGCCACCCACTACCTCTCAGGACCTGCAAGAGCCTGGTGGACAAGTGCGCGTGCAATGAATGATGGACAGATAATGAATTGGGCAGATTTCAAGTTGAAATTCAGCAAATACCATGTACCCCAAGGACTGATCAAGAAAATGAGAGACGAGTTCCGCGAACTCAAGCAAGGAAGAATGACCGCGGGAGAATACCGCGACAGATTCCTCACTCTGTCAAGGTATGCCCCGGACGAGACCGACACCGATGAAAAAAGGAAGGAAAGATTTCTGAACGGACTGCATGTCGAAATGCAAACGGTGTTAGTGAACATTCCGTTCGGACCTCGAAGCCCTCGTGGACTCAGCCATACGGATGGAAGGAAAGCTGCATCGGCCAATGAAAACCGCAAGAGAAGAATGATGAACCAGAGTGGACCCCACCATACTCAGAAGCACCGCAACAATTCCCCTGGAGGATTTGCCTCAAGATACAACAAGCCCCCTGCTCAGAGTTATCGCCCTAACTACGCCAACAACAACGGAGGACCCCGAAGCCCGGAGGCAACCACAACAACAACAACGACAACCCCAACCACAACAACCACCACCCCATTGGGAACGGTAACAACCCCAACACTGGCCCGGGAACTGGAAGCAATGCTACCCCTATTACCCCCAAAGACACGGCAACCATCACCTGCTATAAATGTGGCACTGTGGGCCACTACTCAAAGGAATGCCCGAAGAAACTTGCCACAACTGCTCCTAATACTGTTGCACCTGCCCAACAACAATGTCGTTTCGCAGGTAGAAGGAACCAGAACAACAACAACGGTCGCCTCTACCACATGGACGCCACTGAAGTCCAGGAAGCACTCCAGACCATGCCAAGTATGTTCTCTGGTTAATCACGCTACTCAATCTCTCTTAGGAAACCCCAACTTTTCTTAAAATCTCGGGACGAGATTTGTTTAAGGGGGAAGGGTTTGTAACATCCCAAAAATTTAAATAAAGAAAATGAATTTCTCCAATTTCCAAATTTTGGAAACAACAAAAACTTTTATACAAATTAGTTTGACACATAACCTTGCTTAATTCTTGTGTTATTGCCATGATTGTTGGATTATTACATTAAGCATAATTCCCAAAACCCAAAACCCTAACTTTCAACTACCCATTAGGTCAAATAAGAAGAAACAAAAATAAAATAAAAAGACATCTGTGGGCATAAAGCCTAGTAGGCAAATCTTGACTACTACCCATCTTAATTTTCTCAATTATGGTAAACCCTTTATTAAATCCCACTAAACCCTAAACCTCATCCTTTTTATCACACCATCCAATAGAAAATAAATAAAAAGAATTGAAATTAAATAAGAAAAGGACATATGAGCCTATGGTTATTCTTGTGAAACTTTACCCTAGGCCTTTCTACTTTGTTTAGAGGTTTGGAGAACCTTCATACACCTTACCTAGTGCCTATTAAACCAAATCCAAGATGAATCCAAAGAAAATAAAAAGAAACTAAAAATGCCATAGAGGCCTATGAGAGAGAAATGCAAAATTATGAATTTGAGGATCTTGACCCTAAGACATGTTGTGAATGGTTGGATCACTTCTCTATACCATTTCAACCCTCAACAACACCAATTGGGTCAAGCCAAGTCAAATTAAAAATCAAATACAACATATGCATAAGAGGCATATGTGACACATAGCCATAATACCCAATTCTTGCCCTATGCCTTTAAACCTTGACCAAATGGTGTGAAACCTTCTCTAAACTTAATCTCACACCAACTTGACTCTAACCCATGCTCAAGTAGGGCAAGGGAAACAAAATAGAAGAATAAGCACAAATGGAAAATCACCCCTTATGTGTTTATGGCCATTTTTGCAAATCTTTGAACTAGACCTTTTGAAATGATTTCAATGGTTGGAAAATGTTTCTAAACTAATAAGAATCACCTTGGAGTCAATAAAAATCAAATCAAATAAGAAGAAATCAAATGGTGAGAGAATCCTATATTTCACTCACATACACATAGGCCAATTTATCAAATCTTCAACCAAGACCACTTTGGCTTGTACCATTGTTTGTATAACACTTATATATCAGTAACACATCCTTTTGAATCGAAGAAACTTCAATCAAAGACACATGCAAAATTCCAACTTACATATGATAATGGTCATATGGCCATTTTATAAAATCTTCACCAATTTATCCCCTGGTTTTGACTTTTCTTAAACTAACCTTGACCAACTATTGCCATGTCATCCAAGACCTTGTCAAAGTTAACAACTTTGCTGTTGACCACCCATGCTGACTTTGACTAGGTTGAACAGAATGAAGGAGACAAAAAGGGACTTGGAAATAGGGAGAAGATCACCCCACTTTTTTAATTCTTGCAAAACACCATCAAAATGAATATCACCACCACCATTCTATCACATTAATTATATGTTTGAGATTCACCAAAAAGAATTCCAAAATTTGACCAAAATGTTCTTGCGGCCATTATCACAAACACCTTGCAGGCATAAATTCTTGTTTGGCATACACCCTTTTAACCTCTGGTCCATGACCAAAACCCTCTTGATCATTGATCATGAGTGCTCCTGTACCTCCCTTGCATCATCTCCTGTACTGAAACTTTGAAGAAAATGGAGGGAAATCACCATTGCATCCATGACGTGCCCATGCCGGCCACCCTCACCCATTCTTCTCTCTGGCTCGACTCTCTCCCTCTCATCATGTCTAGTACCTTGGCCTGGCCACGATGATCATCACCCTGCACGGCTCGAGTCCGCCAAGGCCCGGCATTGGCCAGAACACAGCACGCCCAGACGCGCCCATGCCGGTCATGGCGCGCCAGAGCGCGCATGCACACCGTCCTGGACGCGCCAGAGCCCGCGCGCGTGCCGTCGCCTCAGCCCATCCCTGCAGCCCTACCGTTACACAGAGCTTCGCCATCATCTCCTCTACCCCGTAGACACAATCTCTAGCTCGCGGACGACCTGTCGCCGTCGCCATGATCGACGCCATTGCCGCCAGTACAGTACCGTCGCGCAATGATCATGAGCTGCCCCATCCATCTTTCTCTGAGCTAGCTACAAGTTGAGAAGCGCCTAGCCGTCGCCTACACGATGCGCCCCATACCTTGCCCTTCGCGTCCTGGATCGCAGGCGCCATCGACGACCTGCCGCTCCGCCACGGCCACCTCCTCGCCCTATAAATAGAGGCCATCCCAACCTTCTCCTTCCACACCAAACTTGCTTCTCTCCCTCTCCTTGACCTCCTCAACACCAGCTCCCCTTCGATTAGGCCACAGGCAGCTTCAATTGCTCCGTCGATCGCCGGAGTCCGCCGCAGATCAACACGACGAATTCGGCCACCATTGGAGCTGCAACTAGTACCAGGCGACTCCCCTTCGTCGACAACGCCGCCTAGCACCAGCGCCGCCCCTCGCCGGAGTCCCAGCTCGCCGTCGACCCCCTACCTCCACCGTGCCGCGTCTGCTTCTCGTCGACGACGACGACGCTCCTCCACCGTTGGATTCGCTTCTGATCGCGCGGCTAAGGTTAGTTGATACCGATTCGGTGAAAATAAGACACTGACTAGTGGGACCCTCGTGTCAGTTGGCCCGTGGCGCGCTGAAGCGTTACTGGGCTGGCCTGCTGCGTTTTAAACCTTTCGGCCCAATTCGTTTCCCGCCTAGCCCATTTAGATTAATTCAAATAAAATTGATTTAGAGAATTTCAATACTGGTGCTTTGCTAGAAATTGAATAGTTTCAAATCTACAAACCCAATTTGAGTGATTCAAAATGTTCTAGAAAGCTTATGAAATTATCTAACTAACCCCACTGGTTTCAACCCCATAGCTTATGTAGATTTTGAATAGAAAAAATATTAAATCAGATACTTTTCAGTATTCAAATAAATCTAGAAAATAAACCATATTGAATTTTGAGGTGATTCCACCTCTCATAATTCACATTTCACTAACTCGAATTTAATATATAAAAATATGATATATGTTCTGTACATAATCATGGCCTAGTTTAATTAAAGAACTATATGGCTAATTCTAGTCAAAGATATTGTTCAAAACTATTAATAAATCATATGGGAGTGTTTCCCTCATTTAAAACTTGTCACAAACAATTCAAATTAAGGTAGAGATTCTGGTAATTTAGGTTCTCATATGTTCGGTTAAGGATATTAAATCATTACCATGATTAATATTAAATTGTATGAGCTATAGCACCTAAATTAATTTCCCAAGTGTTATAAAAGTAAGGTGATGACCCTTGTGGCATGGTTTCATTTTTGCTCACTTGAGGATCTTAAACCAATGTAACATTTAAAATGCATGGGGTGAGGACATTAGTCTTCATGACCCATATGTTCTATTTGAAAATACTAAATCATTTGTATAGTAGTATTTAAATTGTTCCAAATTACTTATTAAATCATATGGGATGTATTGGTCTCATTTAAATCTTTGTCTCAAGTAAAGTCAACATAAAGTAATAATCTTAATATAATAAACCTCAGGTTGTAGGAATTAATGATCTTAACTTCTTAATGAGATAGTATTAAATTGCATGAGGTGTATTTTCCTCATTTAAGTCATTTTTCTCAAAGGATAAGTGTGAAGTGTTGACCCTGGTCAACTGGATCATACTTTGTCAATTAAGGAGATTAAATCTTAACAAGGTTCAATAAGAGGAAATTAATTCCTAAGAATAAATAGAAACAATAATAAATATTTCAAAGATAGGAAATTAATTCTCAAAGAATTAAATAGAAACCCTAAACTAATATTTGTAATGAGAGGAAATTATTTTTTCTTTAAAAAAGAAAACCAAGTCAACTAACAAGTAAATAATGTGGTGATGCTAGAATAATTAGTGTGCACCATTTGTGTGATTAGTCTAGTACTTAAGTATTGTTTGGTGATTGTATCTTCGTGCTCGTTTATAGACGCTAGTACCGGAGAATATCAGGAGGAGGAGTTCTTCTACCCAGAAGAAGAAGAGAACTTTGATCACCTCACCAATCAAGGCAAGCTACCCTGTTGCAAGCTATAGTATTGCGAGCTTTTACCAATGCAAGTTAGACTAATATAAGTTATATTGTTATAAGATGATAGTCGTGCAAGCCACCTTGGTGCAAAGCTCTTTAAAGAGCAAGGCACCTTTGCATTATACTTCATGTTTAATGATCCTATCCCATGTTTTTGCCTTACTATTATTTTACCCATTGTATTTAAAATCTACTTTTGATTCATGATTCACTGGGTCATAGATCCAGAGCATCAAATTTAGCCTAAGCACTGAAAGCTAGATAGCACCCTGATACGTCTCCAACGTATCGATAATTTCTTATGTTCCATGCCACATTATTGATAATATCTACATGTTTTCACTACAAGAAAAGTTCTGATAGACAACGTCCCAAAATCGTCAACTAAGGGGCATTTTTCGTCGCCTATGGGCCTAACCCGACGATATGGGTTCCGTTGTCGAAACTGCGTCAGGCAAAGTCCAACGACGATTTTTCGGTCCGTCGCGCTTGGGCGCCCTTCGCCACGGAAAATCGGACCGTTGCGGAAGTGTTTCGGCCGTTGGCGACGTCATGCAACGACACGTGGCGACGTTAGCGCCGATTAACGGCGTTAACCAAAAACCGTGGTAGATGGTAGGCCCACACGAGGCCACGTCTTAACGGGCGGGCCGGATGACAGTTTGACCGGTCAACTATATAGTTGGGCCGGTCCATTAGTTACGTGGGCGGGCCTAACCTCTAATGTTGGGGTCAAAAGTTAAATGGGCGGCCATTTAACATGTGGGGTCCACCTTACGGCAATGGGTCGGCCCAAGAAGCAAGTGGGCGGCCAAAAACACAGTGGGTCCCACTTTCTGTTAAAAGGCGGGCCATTTAGTGTGTGGGGTCCATGTATAGCAAGTGGGCGGCCCAACAAGCTGGTGCGGGCCAAAACACGAGTGGGTCCACTTTCTGTTAAAGGGCGGGCCATTTAGTGTGTGGGGTCCACCATATATCAAGTGGGCGGCCCAACAAGATAGTGGGCGGGCCAAAACAGTGGGACCCATCTTCCATTAAAGGGCGGCCCATTTAGTATGTGGGGTCCACAATATAGCAAGTGGGCTGGCCCACCAAGATAGTGGGCGGGCCAAAAACACATGTGGGTCCCACATTCCTGGGAGGCCCATTTGGTATGTGGGGTCCACCATGTAGAAAGTGGGCGGCAGATAGTGGGCGGGCAAAAACACAGTGGGTCCCACCATCCTATTAAAGGGCCCATTTGGTGTGTGGGGTCCACCATATAGAAAGTGGGCGGCCCATTTGGTATGTGGGGTCCACCATCTAGAAAGTGGGCGGCCCAACAAGATAGTGGGCGGGTCAAAACACAGGTGGGTCCCACTTCCTATTAAAGGGCGACCCATTTACCATGTGGGACCACCATAGAGCAAGTGGGCCGGCCCAATAAGCATGTGGAGCCCATTATCGTGTAAGGCCGGCCTACTAAAGAAGTGGGCCGGCCCAAAATGTGGGTCCCACACTACGTAAGTGGGCGGCCCAATGTTGTAGGGCCCTACTTGTTTGACTAGTCAACTTGCATTAAATTTCATGAGCCTAAAATCTGATTTCAATGATACACACAATTACATACACAAATAAAACAAATAGGAAAATTACAAGGCAATTAATGTGCCCAAATAAAAAAATTACATAGAATCATTGAGGACTTCTATTAGCATCATCAATAACACGTTGACATTTGGCAATCGCCTTGATTGAATCTTGTGTACTCTTTGTCAACATATCAGCTACAGATCTTAAAGCAGCAATACCATGTCTTTTATAAAGTACAGCCTTGAGATATTTACTGTCCGATGAAAGAAATGGTCTAGGTTGACGGCTATGAGAAGATGCATCGGAAGAAAGATCGAACTTTTGTGGGCCTCACTGGTAATGAAGATTGCTTCATCACAACTGCATTCCGATAATAATGCAAAAAGAGTTAAATGATGAACTATGCAAACATTTATTATGCAATGTAGATATAAGATAATAACAAGTTGCATAAATAAGACATGTATGGAACTTGTACTAAGCACAAACTTACATCATAATGTTGCACAGGGTCGCTACAGATCCTTTTTTGGCGACTATCTTCTAATGATGACTGCTTCATTAAAACTGCATTCTAGTAACATTGTAAACATAGTTACAACAATTAACTATTCAAACATGTATTACGCAATGTAGAGATCGGATAACAGCATGTAGCAGAAATAAGCACAAGATAAGATAAGATGCATGTACTAAGCACATACTGGCTCACTGCAGGTCCTTCTCTTGCGTGCACTAGTCGTGGTCAACATGCCTATCATTTTAGGTTCAGCCATCAAGTGAAATGCTAATCCTCCTGCTCCATTGTCCTTAATCTGTGTTTAGATATCACATTTAAGACCAAGTCAGCTGGTTTCAAATAACAAAAAACTTGAGCTGCCAAATGAATAAGCCAATAGTTACCAGATATCAAATTAAAACCAACTAGATGTTGCTTTGCATGAGATACGAATTTCAGACATTCAGATTTAGAGTAGGGTAATGCCAAGGTTTTACACATAAAGTAAACTGGCATTAAGAATGACCAAATGTCGGTTCAAATCACCCTCGAAGTTTCTCCAAGACAAGCATATCAAATAGGCAGAAACATAGTAAAGCATGAATGGCATTGCTATAAGGAACAATGCATATAGGTTATAGATAATAACGGAAGTAAACTGCCAAAATTACCAACCACGAACTCAGATTCCAACCTTACCTAGCGTCCCCGCTGTTAATGTTGGATGTTCTAATAAGTGGTTCGCATGATCAATCCCAAGGAAAAATAACATTGACAAGTCAGTCTACGATAATACAAAGACCAGACATGCACGCAACAATAACTATATAAGCTAAAGACGAGGTATAAGAGCAAGCAGATTGGAAATGCACATAGCATGATTATAAAAGCAGTGTGAGAATAGCACGAGAAAACAGCTAGCGGTGAGCTAATGACGTGGTATAAGAACAAGCAGATTGGAAATGCCCATAGCACGACTATAAAAGCAGTGCGACAATAGCATGCAGTACAAAAACAGTTGGCAGCAAATGAATGGGTACAAGGCTATAAATATGTGGATGCACACAGGTGTCAGTAGAATGAACAGGATGGTAGCGACCGGATAATGCTTTTGTACTGTACAACATTTAAACAAACTTCATGCGAAGCAACACATCAAGAAAGTTAACGGCATATGAGATCTGCAAATAACTACACAAAACATGGCTAAAGAAACACCACGATCTAACGGGCGTACTAACCAAGGCTGCGCGGGGTGGACGGGGCGGCAACTTGCATTCCGGCGGCGAACGCGGGACGATGAATCGACCATGTTTCAGTAGAAGCGGGCGTTAGTGAAGCAGATCTGGTTGGCTGGCAAGGTATTCGGTGAAGTTGATACAGCCATTGCGAGTGGTCGGTGGCGAGGTCGGCGGTGAAGCGAGATCCGTCGGTGGCGAGGTCGCGGTGAAGCGGATCCGTCGGTGGCGAGGTCGGCGGTGAAGATCCGTCGGTGACGAGGCGGCGGGGAGCGGATCGGTGGGTGGACAGCCAACACGATCAAGGCTGCTGTGGAGGAGTATGCCGGCGGCGAAGCAGATCTAGTACTGTAGAGAGTCGAGCTTTGGCGTGTGAGAGTATTTTGAGCTAATGGGGCGAATGGTTGGTGGGTGGGTGTGGGCCTGTGGGGAGGGTTCGGGATCTAGGCAAGATATTTCATTGTTACCGAATGAGCCCTCCATGGTCGGTGGGTTGTAGCTTCCGGACCAGGGTTAAAAGGGTAAAACTGGTCACGGGATTTTCGAATGGATGCGGCGGGATGATTTGGCGCGTGGCCGAAATTTTCAGTTTCAAGCTACAGAGCAGAACGACAAAAATAATGTTCTTCCCCGGGGAGCTCTCATTTCTTCCTCTTCTCTTTCTCTCTCGAGTCTCTCCCACTCCCCCGGCTCCTCTCCCCCTTCTCTCCGGCGGCCTCGCCGGCCGGAGACGAGGCCGACTTCTCTCTGTATATTGTACACCCTCCGAACTAAATTAATTGATTCAACTTTCCTTAGACGTGTATGTATCTAGAGTAAAAACATGTGTGGATACATCCATATTTAGATAAGCAAAGTTGAGTCAGCTAATTTGGATCCGAGGGAGTTAGTGTTGTTGTAAGCTTAGATCCGGTGTTTCCCATGAGCAGAATGGCGCAATGGAGTCGGGGATCTCGTCATCGGCTTCAGATCTGGCCTATGGTGAATCTGGCGGATCTTGCCGGCCAAACCCCGATCTGGTGCCATCAATGTGATGGCGCTAACGGTGAGGCTTGCTTTGGTCAGTGCTCTGGCCAATGGGGAAGTCAAGCTGCTAAAGTTCACAAGCTCGGGGCATACGACGGCGTCATCCATCTTGCCCGTGCACATCTTGGACTTTCAGCGGCCCTTCTCAGAGCCAATATGCCGTTGTTGAGGCCCTTCTTCTCCTTCGTCCTGGCGACTACCGGCGACACCGTCCCAAGTGGTGCGTCCCCGGCGACGGAGTTGCTGGAAAGCGGAGCAGAGATCTGATGTGCGGTCGAGAAGGACTCGATTGATTTTCTTCTATATGTTTTGGGGTCCTTTTTGTAAAGTTGCAGGTTCTATTAGTTATTGTCTAGTACTTTTGGTCCTCTATGTAATTTTTTGGACTAGTTTCCATTGGCACTGATAAACTTGAATTTTGACAAGTTCACGAGGAAAAAAATTCCTTTGCACATATGGCCTATCATGTATAAACATTCTTGAGATTTAAACTATATGTAATGTGCCATGCATTAACCCTAAACCATATATATGTAACTAACCCTAGCTGATCAAACCCTACTTAATTAAAACAAATAACCCTAAACTATACGCATGCACTTTATGCGCAAAGGCTGCCTAATAATGTGTGTGCGCACTCGATCGATGATCCCTAAACCTTATACAACCCTGAAACCCTAATCCCTAATCCCTAAACCCTAAACACCCTAAACACTAAACCCTAGACCCTAACCCTAACCCTAACCCTAAACCCTAATTAAACCCTATATATAGGCCAACGACACTTAATTGTGCATCAAGCAGGCCAGGGGTGCCTCGCGGTCCTCTAATTAAATTAAATGTGCCATGCATTAACCCTAAACCATATATATGTAACTAACCATAGCTAATCAACCCTACTTAATGAAAACACATAACCCTAAACTATACTAGCTATAACCCGATCTAATAAAAACATGCTCTATATATAGCAGCTAGCTAGCAAACCGTAGATTAACACCAATTAATATATACATGGCCTATATCGATCATGTTGTATAACATATCCCTGAGATTCATTAATTAATTATATAATTATCGTGATAAATTAATTAACTTTAATTTTGACAAGTTCTATCGAATGAAAACACATTTGATTAAGTTGCCTCATAATAGATATATATAATTAGTGTGCATGCATGGCCTACCATGCATTCGTGCATATATTTTAATGTATATTTGAACATATTCTTGGGGATTTCAATCTCTCTCTCTCGATCATCTATATATCGTTGGTGGCCAAAAAACACACATATATATATATATGCATGCAATTTATGCGTAAAGGCGCGGGTGCCTCTAATAATGTGTGTGCGCACTCGATCGATGATCCCTAAACCTTAAACAACCTAAAACCCCTAAATCCCTAATCCCTAAACCCTAAACACCCTAAACACTAAACCCTAAACCCTAGACCCTAAACGTACCCTAACCCTAACCCTAACCCTAACCCTAAACCCTAGCTAATCCTAAACCCCAATTAAACCCTATGTATAGGCCAACGACACTTAATTGTGCATCGATCGAGCGGGTCATGGGTGCCTCGCGATCCTCTAATAAAATTAAATGTGCCATGCATTAACCATAAACCATATATATGTAACTAACCCTAGCTAATCAACCCTACTTAATTAAAACACATAACCCTAAACTATACTAGATATAACCCGATCTAATAAAAACATGCTCTATATATAGCAGCTAGCTAGCAAACCGTAGATTAACACCAATTAAAATATACATGGCCTATATCGATCATGTTGTATAACATATCCCTGAGATTCATTAATTAATTATATAATTATCGTGATAAATTAATTAACTTGAACTTTGACAAGTTCTCTCGAATGAAAACACATTTGATTAAGTTGCCTCATAATATATATATATAATTAGTGTGCATGCATGGCCTACAATGCATTCGTGCATATATTTTAATGTATATTTGAACATATTCTTGGGGATTTCAATCTCTCTCTCTCTCGATCATCTATATATCGTTGGTGGCCCAAAAAACACACATATATATGCATGCAATTTATGCGTAAAGGCGCGGGTGCCTCTAATAATATAATGTGTGTGCGCACTCGATCGATGATCCCTAAACCTTAAACAACCCTAAAACCTTAAAATCCCTAATCCCTAAACCCTAAACACCCTAAACACTAAACCCTAAACCCTAGACCCTAAACATACCCTAACCCTAACCCTAACCCTAACCCTAAACCCTAGCTAATCCTAAACCCCAATTAAACCCTCTGTATAGGCCAACGACACTTAATTGTGCATCGATCGAGCGGGTCATGGGTGCCTCGTGATCCTCTAATAAAATTAAATGTGCCGTGCATTAACCCTAAACCATATATATGTAACTAACCCTAGCTAATCAACCCTACTTAATTAAAACACATAACCCTAAACTATACTAGCTAACTATAACCCGATCTAATAAAAACATATATATAGCAGCTAGCTAGCAAACCGTAGATTAACACCAATTAAAATATACATGGCCTATATCGATCATGTTGCATAACATATCCCTGAGATTCATTAATTAATTATATAATTATCGTGATAAATTAACTAACTTGAACTTTGACAAGTTCTCTCGAATGAAAACACATTTGATTAAGTTGCCTCATAATATATATATAATTAGTGTGCATGCATGCCTACAATGCATTCGTGCATATATTT
Organism: Lolium multiflorum; assembly: GCA_030979885.1. Taxonomy (NCBI): domain Eukaryota; kingdom Viridiplantae; phylum Streptophyta; class Magnoliopsida; order Poales; family Poaceae; genus Lolium; species Lolium multiflorum. The sequence continues at coordinate 93,187,231 of CM061747.1, forward strand.
TAATGTATATTTGAACATATTCTTGGGGATTTCAATCTCTCTCTCGATCATCTATATATCGTTGGTGGCCCAAAAAACACACATATATACGCATGCACTTGATGCGTAAAGGCGCGGGTGCCTCTAATAATGTGTGCGCACTCGATCGATGATCCCTAAACCTTAAACAACCCTAAAACCCTAATCCCTAATCCCCTAAACCCTAAACACCCTAAACACACTAAACCCTAGACCCTAAACACCCTAAACACTAAACCCTAAACCCTAGACCCTAAACAAAGAAACCTAAACCATAAACCCTAAACCTAAACCCTAAACCCTAAACCTAAAACCCTAAACCCTAAACACTAAACCCTAAACCCTATAAACACCCTAAACACTAATTAAAACCTAAACCCTAGACCCTAAACACTAAACCCTAAACCCTAGACCCTAAACCATAAACACCTAAACCCTAAACCTAAACACCAAACACTAATTAAACCCTAAACCATAGACCCTAAACACTAGACCCTAAACCCTAGACCCTAAACACCCTAAACACTAAACCCTAGACCCTCTAAACACAGTAAACACTAAACCCTAAACCCTAGACCCTAGCTAAACACCCAAAACACTAAACCCTAAACCCTAGCTAACCCTAAACCCTAATTAAACCCTATATATATAGGCCAACGACACTTAATTGTGCATCAAGCAGGCCAGGGGTGCCTCGCGGTCCTCTAGTTAAATTAAATGTGACATGCATTAACCCTAAACCATATATATATAACTAACCCCTAGCTAATCAAACCCTAGTTAATTAAAACACATAACCCTAAACTATACTAGCTATAACCCGATCTAATAAAAACATGCTCTATATATAGCATGCAGCTAGCTAGCAAAAACGGTAGATTAAAACCAATTAATATATACATGGCCTATATATCGATCATATGTTGTATAACATCTCCCTGAGATTCATTAATTAATTATATAATTATCGATGATAAATTAATTAACTTGAATTTTGACAAGTTCTCTCGAATGAAAACACATTTGATTAAGTTTCCTCATAATATATATATAATTAGTGTGCATGCATGGCCTACCATGCATGCATTAATTCGTGCATATATTTTAATATATATTTGAACATATTCTTGGGGGATTTCAATCTCTCTCTCGATCATCTATATGTCGTTGGTGGCCAAAAAACACACACATATACGCATGCACTTTATGCGCAAAGGCGCGTGTGCCTCTAATAATGTGTGTGTGCGCACTCGATCGATGATCCCTAAACCTTAAACCCTAATCCCTAATCCCCTAAACCCTAAACACCCTAAACACACTAAACCCTAGACCCTAAACACCCTAAACACTAAACCCTAAACCCTAGACCCTAAACACCGTAAACCCTAAACCATAAACCCTAAACCCTAAACCCTAAACCCTAAACCCTAAACCCTAAAACCCTAAACCCTAAACCCTAAACCCTATAAACACCCTAAACACTAATTAAACCCTAAACCCTAGACCCTAAACACTAAACCCTAAACCCTAGACCCTAAACACCGTAAACACTAAACCCTAAACCCTAAACACCCTAAACACTAATTAAACCCTAAACCATAGACCCTAAACACTAGACCCTAAACCCTAGACCCTAAACACCCTAAACACTAAACCCTAGACCCTCTAAACACAGTAAACACTAAACCCTAAACCCTAGACCCTAGCTAAACACCCAAAACACTAAACCCTAAACCCAGCTAGCTAACCCTAAACCCTAATTAAACCCTATATATAGGCCAACGACACTTAATTGTGCATCAAGCAGGCCAGGGGTGCCTCGCGGTCCTCTAGTTAAATTAAATGTGACATGCATTAACCCTAAACCATATATATATAACTAACCCCTAGCTAATCAAACCCTAGTTAATTAAAACACATAACCCTAAACTATACTAGCTATAACCCGATCTAATAAAAACATGCTCTATATATAGCATGCAGCTAGCTAGCAAAAACGGTAGATTAAAACCAATTAATTTATACATGGCCTATATATCGATCATATGTTGTATAACATCTCCCTGAGATTCATTAATTAATTATATAATTATCGATGATAAATTAATTAACTTGAATTTTGACAAGTTCTCTCGAATGAAAACACATTTGATTAAGTTTCCTCATAATATATATATAATTAGTGTGCATGCATGGCCTACCATGCATGCATTAATTCGTGCATATATTTTAATATATATTTGAACATATTCTTGGGGATTTCAATCTCTCTCTCTCGATCATCTATATGTCGTTGGTGGCCAAAAACACACACATATACGCATGCACTTTATGCGCAAAGGCGCGTGTGCCTCTAATAATGTGTGTGTGCGCACTCGATCGATGATCCCTAAACCTTAAACCCTAAATACCCTAATCCCTAAACCCTAAACACCATAAACATTAAACCCTAAACCCTAACCTCCTAACCCTAAACCCTAAACCCTAATTAAACCCTATATATATAGGCCAATGACACTTAATTATGCATCAAGCAGGCCAGGGGTGCCTCGCGGTCCTCTAATTAAATTAAATGTGCCATGCATATATATGTGTTTAATTTGGGGATTTCAATCGCTCTCTCGTATGTAGCTCTCTCTACCTCTATCTCTCTCTCTCTCTCTCTCTCTCTCTCTCTCTCTCGTTGGTGGCCAACAACACACACACTTTGTGCGCAAAGGCATGCGCCTCTAATAATGTGTGCGCAGTCGATCGATCTAGTTTTGATTAATCATAGCACACAAATAAAGAAGTTGTATTTGAATCCACACAACCTATTAAAACACATAACCCCTAACATGGCCTAATTAATTAACCCTTCTCGATCTCTACCTAATTAGTGGAAATTGCACAAAATCAAAAGGGGTCCCTCACTAATTATGCATATCTGCTAGATTGTGATAAACTTTTGCCACATATATATTTGGTGGATGGGTGCATCTTGGCATGTAAACAATTAGTGTTTGCAAATGGCGTTGTCAAAATTTATGTACAAATGATTTCTTTCCATCCAAAGTGCATAAAATGGGAGTTTTAATGAAGAAAGTACAAATAAAACAGCTCAACATGCTTCCACACCCCGATTTTCACACGAAGTAGAGCATATTTAAAGGATAATTCCAGAGTTTTACTATTTTTCAAGCAACTTTGCTAATTTTCCCCCACTCACATGACTTTATGTCGATTTAACGAAAATATGGCGAATTTAAACTACATGGGCGGGATAGTTTGAATTGTGCGCGCGGCAAAGGGAACCGCCTATTCCTCAACCTTGTGCACGGCAAATTACACACGCAACTCCATTAAACGCCACCTACCAACCTTAATTATCACCCCGGCGGCCCGGCCGCATGACCCCCCACCCAGTACACAACTTATCCCCGTCCGTGCGAAGAGCTTCCCCTCCCCGTCCGTCCGTGCGAAGAAGAAGCTTCTCCTCCCCGTCGTTCTTCTCGAGACGCACCGGCGGTCAAGTTGATCCACGGTAGGGCTGCTATCTCTAGCTCAATCATGTATCGGGCAAGACGGCCTAACGATTTATATTTTCTTGATGCTGCTAAAAAAATTCGTCAGTATGCTCGAACTAATTGGCACTTTATAGTTTTCCGCTCGATTTGTCATCGATCAATTTGTTCATTTGCGTGGGCATATAGAGTCAGTTCTGCACTCGATCCGTTAATTTGCTGAAATGCCATGGCAGAGTTTTGTACACGATCTGTTTGCTAAAATGTCGATGGGCATTTTTTGTTTTGTACTCGACATGATTGCTGAAATGCATAATCATGTAGTATAGTTTTGTACTCGATGGATATACATTTCCTACTTCGCCTTAAATTAATCACCAACCACTGTATCTCATAATTAAACAGATGGACAGAACTTGGATACTGCATGGACACTTATGTTCCCCTTCATATATAAATGGTGTTCAACCCTTTATGGGGTTTATTAGAGCTCATGATGGTCACAACCTGGACGTGTATTGCCCGCGCTGCACATGTATGAATGGTGAGAAGAGGCCTCACCCTGTAGTGGCAGATCATTTACACATTTTTGGGATGGACCGCACATATGTTAGGCGGGTTTAGCATGGTGAACCATATAATGATCCTTTAGCGGGAGAAGCAGATCTTGCTCACACTGTATGTGTGCTGGCATATGTAGTTAATTATTTATATTGATGCTGCCGCTGTTTCAATCAATAGTTTGCATTGCTGTGCAAGGTTCTGTACTCAAATTTAACTTGTTGCAGATGGATGGACGGGAAGGAGAGAAAAAGCGCTTGCTTCAGGAAACGGGTTTCAGCTCTGGGACATGTGCTGTGCCAGATGAGAAGGTAAATATGTAAAACGGCATTTGTTCAGGTTGCATCCCTTAGATGTTTGTCTAATCGGTTGATGTACTAATTGCAGAAGCATAGAGTTAAAGAGGTCTCTCAGTTTGATGGGAGATTTGAAGATGAATCTCAGTTTGATGCACCTGTGGATGGTACTGATGACGAGCCTTTCATAGACGAAGGTCCTGCACCTGAGATTATCCAGTCTGAAGGAGGCCGTGGACCGAGTACACAGCTTTGCGTTGAAGTGGATGCACGCCGGAGATCATCACGGGCGTCCGGGTAGTCTCAAGACCACCCAGCCCTGATGCACCTGTGGATGGTACTGATGACGAGCCTCTCATAGACGAAGGTCCTGCACCTGAGATTATCCAGCCTAGAAGGAGGCCGTGGACCGAGTACACAGCTTTGCGTTGAAGAGGATGCACACCCGGAGATCATCAGGGGCGTCCCGGTAGTCTCAGGACCACCCAGCCCTGATGCAAAATGTTGAGCTACTTTATGATTCGTACTCTTATGTTCTGGTGCTGTAGTATGTTATGATTTGTACGCCTTTGGCGCTAGATTAAGCATTCAGTGGATGATCGCGTTGCAAAATTCGACACCCACACAATCAGTTCATCGTACAAGTAGTAGCACAATTACTTCTACAGCGATTCCTGCCAGCGCATTAGTTGGTAGCATGAAACACTTTCAGGTACTCCCCTCTGATTCATATTAATGGACTCAATTCTGTCTAGATATGGATGTATCTAGATGCATTTGTTAACTAGACTAACAAACTTGAGTCAGTTAATATGAATCCGTGTAAACCGCCCAAGTCCTCGAGCAGCTAGTTTATTGACTCTGGACTCCAAGCCTCTCGCGGCAAGCCATCGACGAAGCTTTGACCAGATCTTGGCCCGCAATTTTTTTGTGTGTGGCGAATAGCAAAGCTTTGACCAGTTCCTCTCGGGATACAGCACGCCGGTGAGCTTGCACGGTTGCCATGAGCACTTTCCGGCGGAACTTCCTCTTCAGCGCCCTCAAGCCGCTGCTGCGAGACAGCACGCGGTGCCTCGAGGTGGACGGAATTCTGGATCTCAGGGCGGGTGGTCCGCATCGTCCGGGAACGATCTCCAGCGGGTTAACGAGGACATGCATGGCGGCCAGGGGATTTGTTTTTTTTTTTTTTTTTGGTTTGAGCTTGGGATTTGGGGTTTTTCGGATAGGGGAGGAGGAACCGAGGAAGAGGAAGGAACAGCCGCGTGCTTGGCGCGTGGCGGTGTGCTTGAATTTCGAATTTTTGTGAAATGTTTCATTTCCCCGCTACAATTCGGGGGTTTCTTGACGCGCCAATGCGTCCCGCCGGGCAGCTTCAAGTAAATTTGGGGTGCCACACTATGGGCCCTAGTTTCAGTGAGACATGTAATGACTAGTCACATCAGTAAGTTCACTGTGTAATAAAATATGTTACCCCTCCCCTTTATGTAGCACCCCTTCTCTCCCGATCGAGTGCCGATTGCCGACGGATGCAAGCCGCTAGCTCGATCCCCTCCTTTCGCCTCCACCGTCCAGGCATCCAGCTTGGAGGGGCAAGCTGCATCTAGCCCAAGCGGATTAGGTAGGACTAGTAATGTTCTCTCCTTTCTCGAGATCGGTTCTTTTTTCCTCTCCTCGATATCTTGCGCATCTCTTTCCTATTCTGGGCGAAGGGGTGTCTTTCTGTCACCCTCGAGCTGGGAGTGATTGATGGGGGTGGGGGGCGGGGGCTACCTTTGCTTGGATTGGGGTGTTCTTCCTTTATTTGTCGACATTTGCAACCTTTGTATCTTTTGTCAGCTTGTACAGGAAAGGCAAGACCTCGGCGGTGGGGGCAATGGAGCGTAAGGCCACCACGCATGTGGGCAGTTGGCTGAGCCTGAGCTGCGTCCCCAGCCCCGCGAAGCAGGTACTCCGTTTGCTTATCCACTCTTTACCTTTTAAGTGTCTCTCTGGTCTCTGCATCCTCAATCTGTTCCTGTTCTGGAATATGCTTAAAGTAGCACATGTCTTCAGCTGTTTGTGCGTAAAGCCTCTGTGACACCATGCTCTATATTCTCTGTATCAGGTTGGTACCTCCAGGTTCCGTGCTGAGGCTATGGGGAACGAGAATAGCGCCCCACCTGCTGCAGGAGCATGGCCCGATCTGCAGCACAAGAAGCGAAATGCCAGCCGAGCTGGGCAGGGACCGCCCAGGGTAATTTTTTTAACCAACTTACCATGATGTAGTCTGAATCTGATACTCCCTCAGATCCAAATTAATTGACTCAACTATCTGTAGATACGGATGTATCTAGATGTGTTTTAGCTCTAGATACTACTGCCTCCATCCCAAAGCTTTGGGCTTATATTATTTTTAGAAAGTCAAACTATACCATGTTTGACTAAGCTTTTACCAAAAATCAGTAACATGCAAAATACAAAATTAATATCATTAAATAGATAATAAAATATATTTTCCTACGGTATCTACACAGTATTATATTTGTTGATAGAATGTTCTAAAATTTTGGTCAAACTTTGCTTGTTTTGATTTCTCAAAAATAAATAAGGCTTAAGCTTTTGGATGGTGGTAGTACATTCATATCTAGACAAAGCTGAGTTAACTAGTTTTTTTGTCTGTCCATAGCTAGTGTTCACGCTGCAAAAGGCTAAGAGCATCCACTATATGCATCAGTCTATCTCATACAGTAATTCAATATCACTGCTGAGGTCTGCCTTTTGTTTTGCTATTCATATGCAGACTGAAACTTTAGGGCCTTTACTCAAAAGGAAGATCAAAACTGCGGCTGATCAGGCTGCCAGTATGTTGATGCCGCCCCCATCTTCTAAATGCCTCTACAAGCACAAGGCCACGCACCAGCTGGGTGGTGATCTTTTAATGAATATGGTATATTTTCTTAATCCACAAAACATGCCTTGATTTTTCTCTGTTTATTGTCGGTTTTTTCTATGCTTGCCAAAAGTTTACAACAACAACAACAACAACCAAGCCTTTCAGTCCCAAACAAGTTGGGGTAGGCTAGAGTTGAAACCCATAAGATCTCGAAGCCAAAAGTTTAGAAACACCAAATTCGTTTGCTTACAATCATCATACAGTAATGTTCATCTACTCCAGTTCCCCTAACCCAACATAAAATGATGTTAATTTCGATTTTTAGATTAAAAGAGCACCATTAGGCGCTGTTAATTACGACTTTGAGATTAAAATGTCATTTGCAATTGTTAATTACAATTTTGAGACAATTGGTTAGTTTAACCTCGATCTCTTCTGCTCTCCATTTTTCCCAACCGAACAAAAATGTAACCATTCCATTCCTCTGAAATGGAACCATTCCATTCCATTCCACGCTGTTTCAGAACCGAACACACCCTTGCATTGTTGTGAACTGTTGTCCATACACGGCCATACCCTTCCACTTACATCTAGCACTATATGCATCAGTCTGTCTCAGAGTCATTCAATATCACTGCTGAGATCTGTTCCCATTCTTATGCAGGCTGAAACTGCTGCGCCTTTACTCAAGTGGATGCAAAATGGGGCTAATGAGGCTGCTGTGAGGACGATGGTGCCGGCACCATCTTCCGAAAACCTCTACAAGCACGAGGCCATGGGCCAGCTGGGTGGTGACCTTTTAATGAATCTGGTATATTTTCTTAATCCACATACATGATTTCATTATTATCTGTTTAATTACTGTTGGCTTTGTCTAATGCTTACCAAAAGTTCAGAAACACTGCGTTTGCTTACAATCATCATACACTAATTTTTCACTTTTCAGTCTGTCTCATCCAGTATATAAACTGTTGATTTCCATTGGCTTCTTTTGTAATCATTTGCATTGTTGTCAACTGTTCTCTATGCACAACCCTATTCTTCCACTTACACCCGCACTATTTGCATCAGTCTATCTCATAGATTTATTAAATATCAATGATGAGTTCTGTTGCTATTCATATGCAGGATGAAACTTCTGTTCCTCTACTCAAATGGATAAAAAATGATCCTGATGAGGCTGCTGTGAAGACGATGGTGCTGCCACCATCTTCTGAAAACCTCCTCAAGCACAAGGCCACGGGCCAGCTGGGTGGTACCCTTTTCAGTAAGCAGGTATATTTTCTTAATCCTCATACATGATTTGATTTTTGTCTGTTTATTGCCGGCTTTGTCTAATGCTTACCAATAGTTCAGAAACACACACACCTATTCTTCCACTTACATCCAGCACTATATGCATCAGTGTCTCATAGATTCATTTTATATATCACTGCTGATGTCTGTTGCTCTTCAATTTTTATATGCATGAAACTGCTAAGCCTTCATTGGTCAAAAGGATTGCAACTGCTGCTGATGAGGCATCTGCAGAGGCTGCCACCAAGTTACTGTCAGCCCCACCTTCTGGATGCTTATATAAGCTCAAGTCCAAGGATCAGCCGGGCCGTAACCATCCAAGGGTTCGGGTATATTTTCTTAAGCCACATATACATGCCATGATTTATGTCTGATATTATCACCGGCTCTGTCTAATGCTTTTTGGAATTCGGAAACACCAAATTAGCATGCTTATATTCATCATACACTAATTTTTCACTGTTCAGTTTGTAACATAGTGTTATGCACTTGCTTGTCAACATTTGCATTGCTCTGAACTATGCACTTTACACAACCTAATTCTTCCACTTACGTTCAGCGCTACGCACCAGTAGTACCTCCCATGTTTCCTTCACCATCCCGATGCCGAGCTTGCGGGAATATGGCGGGCCCATGTACATACCCCGCATATAACACCTCCTATGGCTCTATCTACCTTTCTAGTAGCTCCTTCACAGAGTTACAGGTATGTATTCTCAGTGGTTTAGCATGAATTGGCATATAGTAAAGTCTTGTTTTTAGTCTTCCTGCTTCTTACATTTGTATCAATTTTCACATGCAGACTGTACCTTGTGAACTTCGTCCAATGATTAACCAGATGTGTCCGCATGAAGGATCTTTCACTATGCATGGCAATGGCAAATTGATGAACACCTACACGGTCTATGAGGTGTATGTCTACAAGACGCAGGCCATCACATATTTGTATGGACATGATTGGAGAAAGTTTGCTTTTGACTACGGTCTGAAGAAGGGCGACGAGCTGAGGATCAGAAACTCAAACGGGCAGATATACGTAACTGCTTACAGAGTTGGAGACACTTCCAAATATATAATATGTAACTTTTTTCTACTCATATCTTTTGATAACTGCATTCTGAGCAGTTGTTCTAAACCATTCCCTCTGTTCTAGCTTGCTGGGTTTAACATGATCAAAGCTGCAGATCCCCTGACGGAACAGGAGCGGATGTCACAAAGGGCAACCACACCAGCACCGGCACCGGCTTCCCACTCTCCTGCATCAGCACCGGTTCCTGTACCAGCTCCGTTTACTGCATCTACCCAGCAGTCCCCTACATCAGCATTGGTTCCTGTAGAGGCCCCATATACTACACATGCCCAGCAGGCTCCTGCATCAGCACTGGTTCCTCTAGCTGCACCGTTTACTGCACCTGCCCAACAGTCTCCTGCATCAGCACCGGTTCCTCTAGAGGCACCGTTTACTGCACCTGCCCAGCAGTCTCCTGCATCAGCACCAGCTCGTGTACCAGCCCAGGCTCATGCACCTGCCCCAGCCAGATCACCGAGGTCTCAGCTCATTGCTGTGGCCACCCGTGTGGTGACCAGGACGCATCTGAAGGCTATGTTCGTGAGTATATGACAACATAACTGCTCTTATCTTGATGTCTTCTCTGCTCAAAGTCTCACATGGTTCAGTGCATTGGTGCCATTGACTAATTTTTGGTGGTATCTCTTGCTTTGAATCAGAAATTGCCTAAAAGTATCTCCAAGGATCTCAATGCTGGCCGAAGGGGCAAGATATCCCTCGTCATGGAGAGTGAAGGTCTCACCGTGGAGGGACGGTACTCTGTCAGTCCCACAGATGGCCGCTTGGCTGTTACTTCCAGGTGGAAAAAGTTCATTGACGGTGCCAAACTTCGCATTGGATCAAAGTTGAAGGTCAAGATCTTTCGATGCCGCTGTGACATGCTGGTCATAAAGTTCGCGGTTGTCTAGTTCTGTTGTCCCATGAGCCCTTAGCAAATGCATTTGTAGTTATACTTATATAAGGTTATCTTATCTGAACTGCTAATTAATTGTATGGGTGGTAAAACTCTGGCAAGCTTTTGCTCTTAGCAAGTATGTATGTATGATCAGCTATTATGATAACTAATGTTTGTGTTCATCTTAATTTGCATTTCCCTTTTAGAAAAAAACTTAATTTCTATTTTGGCTGACCTGTTAGAGAACTATCAGATTGAACCCACAACATGATTCATATAGATTCATTACACTGAGCCACATGTCTTGACCTTGCGATACACTACTTCCATTAATTAGTGCAAGAAGGCTTACCTGAGCTGCCTGAACCATGGCAGATTCGAATCCACCTTATCTATCTAGAAATACAACCTTTGCAGAAAGAGGATTTGCAGTATGGGGAGGCTGACATTGGGGACCCATGAGCCAGCAGCGTCGTCAACGTTTTAAAGGTGGCAGGAGATCGAAAGAAAAAATAAGCCAAAAATCAGTTGGTAAACAAATTCAAGAAAAGAAACATTTACCTTTCTGAGAGTATGACATGCGGGACCCATGAGGCAGCAGCATCCTCAACTATTTCAAGGCGGCAGGGGATCAAAATAAAAAAGGAAATAGCCAGAAATTAATTAGGGTAAAAAATAAATCCATCAAAGGAAACTTTTATTGTTCATAGAGGATGACATGTGGGACCGACTTGCCAGCTGCGTCGTCATCGTTTCAAAGGGGGCAGGGGATCAAAAGAAAAAGACAAATAGCCAGAAATTAGGGGAAAAAAATAAATCCAACAAAGAAAACTTTTATTGTTCATAGAGGATGACATGCGGGACCCATGAGCCAGCAGCTTCCTCAACGTTTCAAAGTCGGCATGAGATTGAAAGAAAAAGTCAAGTGACATAATATCAGGAGCCAAAAATAATCCAAGAAAAGAAACTTTATTGTACATAGAGGATGACATGCGGGTCCCATTTTGTAGCAGCGGTCTCAACGCTTCCAAGGCGGCACAGGACCGAAAGAAAAATGAAGTAGCCAGAAATCAGGGTGTGAAAAAAATCCAAGAAAAGAAAGATTTTAATTGGGCTGTATCTGGACATCTGGGCCTTCGAACTATCTGCTGGGCCTTTTGACTCGTACAATTTCAGCCCACTCCAAAACAGGAAAGGTCGGATTTTTCTCAAAAAAAAAAAAACAGGAAAGTCCTATGCTTCGCAAAAACAAAAAACAAGGAGATTCAACATATAAGTTTGTTTATGTAGATATAAAGATTTAATTTATCCGTTTGCAATAGCTCAGAGCGAAATACAACGTTTATTGTCTGCAAAATAAAATATCACATGTTTCTTGTACGGGGAGGCTGACATCGGGGACCCATGAGCCAGCAGCGGAGTCAACGTTTCAAAGGCGGCAGGGGATCGAAAATAAAAAAAGCCAAAAATCAGTTGGTAAAAAAATACAAGAAAAGAAAACATTTATCGTTCTGAGAGGATGACATGCGGGACCCATGAGGCAGCAGCATCCTCAACGTTTCAAAGTCGGCATGAGATCGAAAGAAAAAGGCAAGTGACATAATATCAGGAGCCAAAAATAATCCAAGAAAAGAAACTTTATTGTACATAGAGGATGACATGCGGGTCCCATTTTGTAGCAGCGGTCTCAACGTTTCCAAGGCGGCACAGGACCAAAAGAAAAATGAGGCAGCAGCATTCTCAACAATTCCAAGGCGGCAGGGGATCAAAAGAAAAATAAAGGAAATAGCCAGAAATTAATTAGGGGTCAAAAATAAATCCACCAAAGGAAACTTTTATTGTTCATAGAGGATGACATGTGGGACCGACCTGCCAACAGCGTCCTCATCGTTTCAACGGGGGCAGGGGATCAAAAGAAAAAGGCAAATAGCCAGAAATTAGGGGTAAAAAATAACTCCAAGAAAGGAAACTTTTATTGTTCATAGAGGATGACATGCGGGACCCATGAGCCAGCAGCTTACTCAACGTTTCAAAGGCGGCATGAGATCGAAAGAAAAAGGCAAGTGACCAAATATCAGGAGCCAAAAATAATCCAAGATTTATTGTACATAGAGGATGACATGTGGGTCCCATTTTGCAGCAGCGGTCTCAATGTTTGTAATGCGGCTTGAGATCAAAAGAAAAAGAAAGTAGCTAGTAATTAGGGGGTGAAAAAAATCCAAGAAAAGAAAGTTGATGGACATAGAGGATGACATGCGGGTCCCTTGAGCCAGCAGCTTACTCAACGTTTCAAAGGGGGCAGGGGATCAAAAGAAAAAGGCAAGCCAAAAATCAGAGGGTGAAAAAAAATCCAACAAAGGAAACTTTTATAGCACATAGAGGATGACATGCGGGTCCCATGAGCCAGCAGGTTCCTCAACGTTTCAAACGTGGCATGAGATCGAAAGAAAAAGGCAAGTGCCCAAATATGAGGAGCCAAAAATAATTCAAGAAAAGAAAGTTTTATAGTACATAGAGGATGACATGCGGGTCCCATTTAGCAGCAGCGGTATCACTGTTTGAGAGGCGGCAGGGGATCGAAAGAAAAAGTCAAGTGACCAAATATGAGGTGCCAAAAAAATCCAAGAAAAGAAAGTTTTATAGTACATAGAGGATGACATGCGGGTCCCATTTAGCAGCAGCGGTATCACTGTTTGAGAGGCGGCAGGGGATCGAAAGAAAAAGTCAAGTGACCAAATATGAGGTGCCAAAAAAATCCAAGAAAAGAAAGTTTTATAGTACATAGAGGATGACATGCGGGTCCCATTTAGCAGCAGCGGTATCAACATTTGAGAGGCGGCAGGTGATCGAAAGAAAAAGTCAAGTGACGAAATATGAGGTGCCAAAAAAATCCAAGAAAAGAAAGTTTTATAGTACATAGAGGATGACATGCGGGTCCCATTTAGCAGCAGCGGTATCACCGTTTGAGAGGCGGCAGGGGATCGAAAGAAAAAGGTAAGTGACCAAATATGAGGTGCCAAAAATAATTCAAGAAAAGAAAGTTTTATAGTACATAGAGGATGACATGCGGGTCCCAGTTAGCAGCAGCGGTATCACCGTTTGAGAGGCGGGGGATCGAAAGAAAAAGGCAAGTGACCAAATTTGAGGTGCCAAAAATAATCCAGGAAAAGAAAGTTTTATAGTACATAGAGGATGACATGCGGGTCCGCAGCAGCAGCGGTATCACCGTTTGAGAGGCGGCAGGGGATCGAAAGAAAAAGGCAAGTGACCAAATTTGAGGTGCCAAAAATAATCCAGGAAAAGAAAGTTTTATAGTACATTGAGGATGACATGCGGGTCCCAGTTAGCAGCAGCGGTATCACCGTTTGAGAGGCGGCGGGATCGAAAGAAAAAGGTAAGTGACCAAATATGAGGTGCCAAAAATAATCCAGGAAAAGAAAGTTTTATAGTACATAGAGGATGACATGCGGGTCCCGATTGCAGCGCGGTATCACCGTTTGAGAGGCGGCGGGGATCGAAAGAAAAGGCAAGTGACCAAATTTGAGGTGCCAAAAAAACTCCAAGAAAAGAAAGTTGATTGCACATAGAGGATGACATGCGGGTCCCATTTAGCAGCAGCGGTCTCAACGTTTCCAAGGCGGCAAGGGATCAAAAGAAAAAGGAAGTAGCCAGAAATCAGGGGGTCAAAAAAATCCAAGAATAGAAAGAATTTTGGTTCATAGAGGATGACATGCGGGACCCATGATCCTGCATCGTAAACGGCTCGATCGGAGAACGTTGAACGAGATGGCGCGATGAGAAAAAAAACAATGCCAGAGAGGCTGCCATCTGGGCCCTACATCCCTCGGCGGTGCGGATTTGCGTTGACTCGGCCGGCGAACCCGAGATTTCGAGATGCACCACGTCCCGGGCCACCATACGCCACGTTTTGGCCGCTTTCGTCGGGCTAGGTGGCCTCAAAAACGAGAAAAAAAAAAGTTTTGACATGCACCACGGAGGGACCAAAATCGTCGGCCATGGTACACCAGCAACCACGGCGCGACTTCAACTTCGTCGGCCATGGCAACTTTTCTTGTAGTGTTTATGCACACTTTATGTCATATTCGTGCATTTTCTGGAACTAACCTATTAACAAGATGCCGAAGTGCCAGTTCCTGTTTTCTGCTGTTTTTGGTTTCAGAAATCCTAGTAACGAAATATTCTCGGAATTGGACGAAATCAACGCCCGGGTTCCTATTTTGCCCGGAAGCATCCAGAACACCCGAGAGCCGAGGAGGGCCCTGTGGGCCCGGATGATAGGGTGGCGCGACACGGGCCCGCGCCGCCAGCCTATGGTGTGGCGCCCCTTCGACCCCTCTGCGCCGCCTCTTCGCCTATTTAAAGCCCCTGCATCGAAAACCCTTACGGAGGAAGCCACGGTACGCGAAACCATCCAGAGCCGCCGCCATCGCGAAGCCAAGATCGGGGACAGGAGTCTCTGTTCCGGCACCCTGCCGGAGGGGGAAGTGCCCCGGAAGGCTTCTCCATCGACACCTGCCATCTCCACCGCCATCTTCATCACCGCTCTTGCTCCCATGAGGAGGGAGTAGTTCTCCATCGAGGCTCGGGGCTGTACCGGTAGCTATGTGGTTCATCTCTCTCCTATGTAATTCAATACAATGATCTCATGAGCTGCTTTACATGATTGAGATTCATATGAGTTTTGTATCACTACTATCTATGTGCTACTCTAGTGATGTTATTAAAGTACTCTATTCCTCCTCCACGTGTGTAAAGGTGACAGTGTGTGCACCGTGTGAGTACTTGGCGTAGGCTATGATTGTGATCTCTTGTAGATTGCGAAGTTAACTATTGCTATGATAATATTGATGTGATCTATTCCTCCTACATATGCATGAAGGTGACAGTGTGCATGCTATGTTAGTACTTGGTTTAGTCTGTTGATCTATCTTACACTAAAGGTTACTAAAATATGAGCATTATTGTGGAGCTTGTTAACTCCGGCATTGAGGGTTCGTGTAATCCTACGCAATGTGTTCATCATCCAACAAAAGTGTAGAGTATGCATTTATCTATTCTGTTATGTGATCAATGTTGAGAGTGTCCACTAGTGAAAGTCTATTCCCTAGGCCTTGTTCCTAAATACTGCTATCGCTGCTTGTTTACTGTTTTACTGCGTTACTACTGCTGCGTTACTACTGCATGTTTACTTCCCGCAATATTACTACCATCAACTGCACGCCAGCGAGCTTTTTCTGGCGCCATACTACTGCTCATATTCATTCATACCACTTGTATTTCACTATCTCTTCGCCGAACTAGTGCACCTATTAGGTGTGTTGGGGACACAAGAGACTTCTTGCTTTGTGGTTGCAGGGTTGCATGAGAGGGATATCTTTGACCTCTTCCTCCCTGAGTTCGATAAACCTTGGGTAATCCACTTAAGGGAAACTTGCTGCTGTTCTACAAACCTCTGCTCTTGGAGGCCCAACACTGTCTACAGGAAAAGGAGGGGGAAGTAGACATCAAGCTATTTTCTGGCGCCGTTGCCGGGGAGGAAAGGTAAAAGGTACTCACACTCCGGACCTCGGCTACTAAGCTATTTTCCGGCGCCGTTGTAAGTACTCAAAGCTATTTCCTTTAGACTCTGCAATTGCGACATTTGGTTTCTTGTTTACACTAGTTAGGCATAATGGAAAACAACAAAAATATGAGAGATCTTTATGAACTTTATCTTGAATTAGGACATGATGTGTTTGAAGAAAGAATTAAGAAACCCATGGAACTTTATATGCATGCTAATGGGAATGTTATTACTATGAATGCTTTGAACACCATTGTTGCTAATGCTATGGAAAATTCTAAGCTTGGGGAAGCTGGCTTTGATGAGCATGATATTTTTAGTCCCCCAAGCATTGAGGAGAAAATTTACTTTGATGATACTTTGCCTCCCATTTATGATGATTATAATGATAGTAGTCTTTTGTTACCACCTGTTATGGAGGATAAATTTGATTATGATTACAATATACCTCCTATATTTGATAGCTACTTTGTTGAATTTGCTCCCACTACAATTAATAAGAATGACTATGCTTATGTTGGGAGTAGTAATTATTTTATGCATGAGACTCATGATAAGAATGCTTTAAGTGATAGTTATATTGTTGAGTTTGCTCATGATGCTACTGAAAGTTATTATGAGAGAGGAAAATATGGTTGTAGAAATTTTCATGTTACTAAAATGCCTCTCTATGTGCTGAAATTTTTGAAGCTACACTTGTTTTATCTTCCTATGCTTGTTACTTTGCTCTTCATGAACTTGTTTATTTACAAGATTCTTATGCATAGGAAGCATGTTAGACTTAAATGTGTTTTGAATTTGCCTCTTGATGCTCCCTTTTGCTTCAACTTCTATTTCTTGCGAGTGCATCATTAATTCTGCTGAGCCCATCTTAACGGCTATAAAGAAAGAACTTCTTGGGAGATAACCCATGTGTTATTTTGCTACAGTACTTTGTTTTATATTTGTGTCTTGGAAGTTGTTTACTACTGTAGCAACCTCTCCTTATCTTAGTTTTGTGTTTTGTTGTGCCAAGTAAAGTTTCTATGTCAAAGTTGATGTTATATTTGGGATTGCTGCGCAGAAACAGCATTGCTGTCTGTCACGAATCTGGGCACAGTTCTCTGTAGAAAATTCGAAAAAATCTGCCAATTTACGAGCGTGATCCTCAGATATGTACGCAACTTTCATTAGTTTTGAGTTTTTCCATTTGAGCAAGTCTGGTGCCAGCTTTAAATTCGTCTTTACGGACTGTTGTTTTACAGATTCTGCCTTTTATTTCGCATTGCCGCTTTTGTTAAGTTGAATGAGTTTCTTTGTTCCATTAACTTTCAGAAGTTTTGTGCAATGTCCAGAAGTGTTAAGAATGATTGTGTCACCTCTGAACATGTGAATTTTTGATTATGCACTAACCCTCTAATGAGTTTGCTTGAAGTTTGGTGTGAAGGAAGTTTTCAAGGGTCAATAGAAGAGGGTGATATAATGTGATCGAGAAGAGTGAAAGGTCTAAGCTTGGGGATGCCCCCGTGGTTCATCCCTGCATATTTCAAGAAGACTCAAGCATCTAAGCTTGGGGATGCCCAAGGCATCCCCTTCTTCATCGACAACTTATCAGGTTTCTTCTAGTGAAACTATATTTTTATTCGGTCACATCTTATGTACTTTACTTGGAGCGTCTGTGTGCTTTTATTTTTGTTTTTGTTTTGTTATCTTAGTTCTCTGAATAAGTTCATCCTTGTGTGGGAGAGAGACACGCTCCGCTGGTTCGTATGAACACATGTGTTCTTAGCTCATAATATTCATGGCGAAGTTTCCTCTTCGTTAAATTGTTATATGGTTGGAATTGGAAAATGCTACATGTAGTAATTGGTAAAATGTCTTGGATAATGTGATACTTGGCAATTGTTGTGCTCATGTTTAAGCTCTTGCATCATATACTTTGCACCTATTAATGAAGAAATACATAGAGCATGCTAAAATTTGGTTTGCATAATTGGTCTCTCTAAGGTCTAGATAATTTCTAGTATTGAGTTTGAACAACAAGGAAGACGGTGTAAAGTCTTATAATGTTTACAATATGTCTTTTATGTGAGTCTTGCTGCACCGGTTCATCCTTGAGTTTGCTTCAAATAACCTTGCTAGCCTAAACCTTGTATCGAGAGGGAATACTTCTCATGCATCCAAAATCCTTGAGCCAACCACTATGCCATTTGTGTCCACCATACCTACCTACTACATGGTATTTCTCCGCCATTCCAAAGTAAATTGCTTGAGTGCTACCTTTAAACAATTCAAAAGTTATTATCTCTTATTTGTGTCAATGTTTTATAGCTCATGAGGAAGTATGTGGTGTTTATCTTTCAATCTTGTTGGGCAACTTTCACCAATGGACTAGTGGCTTCATCCGCTTATCCAATAACTTTGCAAAAAGAGCTGGCAATGGGATTCCCAGTCCCAAATTAATTAACAAAAATAGACACTCCTCCATGGTATGTGATTGTTGGACGGCACCCGAAGGATTCGGTTAGCCATGGCTTGAGAAAGCAAAGGTGGGGAGGAGTGTCATCATAATAAAACTAAAATAAAAAGGCACTCCTTCATGGTATGAGATTGTTGGCAGGCACCCGAGGATTCGGTTAGCCATGGTTTGTGAAAGAAAGGTTGGAAGGAGTGCCACCCAAAAATAAAATAAAATGGGAGCCGCTCTTTGAAGGTTTGTCTGGCAAGGGGGTTAGAGTACCCACTACCATTCGTTGACAACAACAAACACCTCTCAAAACTTTATTTTTATGCTCTCTTTATGTTTTCAAAACCAAAGCTCTAGCACAAATATAGCAATCGATGCTTTCCTCTTTGAAGGACCATTCTTTTACCTTTATGTTGAGTCAGTTCACCTATTTCTCTCCAAGAAGCAAACACTTGTGTGAACTGTGCATTGATTCCTACATACTTGCATATTGCACTTATTATATTACTCTATGTTGACAATATCCATGAGATATACATGTTACAAGTTGAAAGCAACCGCTGAAACTTAATCTTCTTTTGTGTTGCTTCAATACCTCTACTTTGAATTATTGCTTTATGAGTTAACTCTTATGCAAGACTTATTGATGCTTGTCTTGAAGTACTATTCATGAAAAGTCTTTGCTTTATGATTCATTTGTTTACTCATGTCATTACCATTGTTTTGATCGCTGCATTCATCTCATATGCTTACAATAGTATGATCAAGATTATGATGGCATGTCACTTAAGAAATTATCTTTGTTATCGTTTTACCTGCTCGGGACGAGCAGAACTAAGCTTGGGGATGCTGATACGTCTCCAACGTATCGATAATTTCTTATGTTCCATGCCACATTATTGATAATATCTACATGTTTTATGCACACTTTATGTCATATTCGTGCATTTTACGGAACTAACCTATTAACAAGATGCCGAAGTGCCAGTTCTTTTCTGTTTTTGGTTTCAGAAATCCTAGTAACGAAATATTCTCGAAATTGGACGAAATCAACGCCCAGTTCCTATTTTGCCCGGAAGCATCCAGACACCCGAGAGCCGCCAGAGGGGCCTGTGGGCCCGGATGATAGGTGGCGCGGCCAGGCCTGGCCGCGCCGGCCTATGGTGTGGGCCCCTGACCCTCCTGCGCCGCCTCTTCGCCTATTTAAAGCCCCTGCATCGAAAACCCTTACGGAGGAAGCCACGGTACGCGAAACCATCCAGAGCCGCCGCCATCGCGAAGCCAAGATCTGGGGGACAGGATGATGCGATCTAAGATCGAGGATGTGGCCCGATCTCGCGATTCAACCCAAAGACCAAGGGGAAAAGGTGGGAGGACGTGAGGAACACGAAGAACACGAAGAACACGGTACTCACGCACGCACACCAACCCGATACACCCGATACTTACCCCCGTGACTCGGTAGATCACGCCAATAGAATCTCCAAGGAAGAGGCACGCGGCAGAATTCCCGGAGAGAGATTGGTGTTGGAGAGAAGGGGATTGATAAGGGAGAGAGAGTGCCTTGCACTAGAATCTCACTTAGCAATTCACAAATCAACAACAAGAGTGCCTTGATTACAGAGGGATGATACCCAAGGGAGACTAAGCTCAAAGTTAGGTTTGAGTTCTAAACAAGTCTAAAGAGCTAAAGGGGTGCTTGGGGTGCTTATATAGTCTTACAAGGCGACACAGGCCGAAAAGGTAAGTTTGGGCCGAAAGATAACTTAAGTCGCGTAGGCCGGTCGGGGAGCCGGTCAGACCGGGCTGTGACCGGGCGGGCCGGTCTGACCGGGCTGTGACCTGCCACGAGGTTCGAGGCCCCGGGATGGCCCGGATGGCACGAGCGCCAACCGGTTTGGACGGGCGGCCAGTCAGGGAGGCCGGTCGACCGGGCTGGGACCGGGTGGCCCGGTCGGAGCCGTCGACCGGGTTCGGACCGGCCTCCTTCTCTTCCTTGCGCTCTTGGGGCGGCTTCGGGTCCAGCTCCGTGTACGTCTTCTCGATCAGCTGCTCCTCTCCTTCCCTTGACCATGACGTACCGTCCTCTCCGTGATCTTGATGCTCCACGTACCTAATGACACAAAGGGTTTCGGCATGAGGTAGCATTCCATCCAATGGGGTATCTAGGTCGAGGGAAGTGAGGAGCGAGTTCACCTTGTCGTGTAGAGCTTTAACTCGAGCCCGTGTCATGGGTCCACTTGGGGGACTTGTTGGTCTTGGTGAGGAGGTGTCCGAAGGCCACCCCGCATCATCTCCCCCCCTTGGGAGAGAGTCGTCCTCGACTCTTGTTCCTCCTCATCTCCATGATAGGGTGAAAGATCCGAGACGTTGAAGGTGTTGCTCACCAAGTACTTGGATGTTGGTATGTCGATGACGTAGGCGTTGTTGTTGATGCGCTTGAGGACCTTGAAAGGCCCATCTCCTCTTGGCTTGAGCTTGGAGTTGCGTTCTTGAGGGAACCTTTCTTTCCTTAGGTGGATCCAAACGAGGTCTCCTTCTTCAAACACGCGTTCCTTTTTCTTGGCGTTGAGGCGGTTAGCTTGGCGAAGTACATGCTCTTGTATGGTTGCTCTTGTCTCTTCATGTAGTTTCTTCATGGCGGTGG
Source organism: Lolium multiflorum (assembly GCA_030979885.1). Taxonomy (NCBI): domain Eukaryota; kingdom Viridiplantae; phylum Streptophyta; class Magnoliopsida; order Poales; family Poaceae; genus Lolium; species Lolium multiflorum. Next base: position 93,208,418 of record CM061747.1, read on the forward strand.
TGCGCTCGTCGAAGTCCATGTTCGTCCGTTCATGAAGAGGTAGTGGGAGGATGTCGAGTGCCGTTGGAGGTTCGAATCCATAGACGATCATGAAGGGGCTCCGTGAAGTTGTGGAGTGCTTGGCGCGATTGTAGGCGAACTCCGCGTGGGGTAGGCAATCTTCCCATGACTTCAAATTTGTCTTCACAAGTGTGCGGAGGAGTGTGGAGAGGCTTCGATTGACCACTTCGGTTTGTCCATCGGTTTGAGGGTGCGAGGACGATGAGAACAAGAGCTTCACTCCAAACTTCGCCATGAGCGACTTCCATAGGTAACTCATAAACTTGACGTCTCGATCCGACACAATGCTTGCCGGTATTCCGTGTAGGCGAACCACTTCCCTGAAAAACAATGAAGCAATGTGTGAAGCATCATCGCTCTTATGACATGGTATGAAATGAGCCATTTTAGAGAACCTATCCACTACCACAAAGATTGAATCATGCCCATGCTTTGTTCTTGGTAAGCCTAACACAAAGTCCATGCTTATATCCGACCAAGGTGCATATGGAATGGGTAAAGGCATGTAAAGACCATAGGGATTGGATGTAGACTTAGCTTGTAAGCATGTTGTACACCGGCGGCAAAGGCGTTCCACGTCGCGGTACATTCTTGGCCAATAGTAGTGGGTTGAGAGCATGGCATATGTCTTCTCTCGTCCAAAGTGACCCATGAGACCACCTCCATGTGACTCTTGCAAAAGCAACTTACGAAGAGAAGACTCGGGAATGCAAATCTTGTTAGCTTTAAACAAGTAGCCATCATGCAAATAGAAATCATCAAAGCCTCGGTCAACGGAACACTTGGCAAAGATTGGTCCAAAGAAAGCATCGGAAGGGTAAAGTTCTTTGATCTCCTCAAGACCCAAAACGTGAAACTCCAAGCGGGTGAGTAGTAGAGTAATCTTGCGGGAAAGTGCATCCGCAACCACATTTTCCTTGCCCTTTTTGTATTTGATTACATAAGGGAAGGACTCTATGAACTCAACCCACTTAGCATGTCTCTTGTTCAAATTGTGTTGACTTTTCAAATACTTCAAGGACTCATGATCCGAGTGGATAACAAACTCTTTTGGCCAAAGGTAATGTTGCCAAACTTCAAGAACACGAACCAAAGCATAAAGCTCCTTGTCATATATAGGATAGTTGAGGCGTGCGCCATCCAACTTCTCACTATAGTATGCCACGGGTTTTCCATTTTGCATGAGGACACCGCCAATCCCAAGACCACTCGCATCACATTCTATTTCAAATGTTTTAGTGAAGTCGGGAAGGGCAAGTAGTGGTGCCTCGGTGAGTCTCTTTTTCAATTCATCAAAAGCTTTTTGTTGTGCTTTGCCCCAAACGAACGGAACATTCTTTTTGTAAGCTCGTTTAAAGGGCAAGCAATGGTGCTGAAATCTTTCACAAATCGGCGGTAAAATCCGGCAAGTCCATGGAAGCTTCTCACTTGGCCAACATTTGTGGGAGTGGGCCAATTGTGGATGGCCTCAACTTTGGAAGAATCAACTTCTATCCCGTTGGCGGAAACCACAAAACCAAGAAAAACCAATTTGTTTTGAGCGAAATGGCATTTAGGGAGGTTGGCAAAAAGCTTCTCGTGGCGCAAGATGCATAAGACTTCTCTCACATGTTGAACATGGTCCTCGAGATTTTTGCTATAGATGAGAATGTCATCAAAGTACACAACCACACTCTTGCCAATGAGAGGTCGCAAGATGTGATTCATAAGACGCATAAAAGTGGAAGGAGCATTGGAAAGACCAAACGGCATGACGAGCCATTCATAGAGACCAAGCTTGGTCTTGAATGCCGTCTTCCATTCATCACCAATTGCCATGCGAATTTGGTGGTAGCCACTACGCAAATCAATCTTAGAGAAAATCGTGGCACCACTCAATTCATCCAACATATCATCTAAACGCGGAATGGGATGTCGATAACGGACGGTAATGGCATTGATAGGGCGGCAATCCATACACATCCGTTGCGTCTCATCCGGTTTAGGCACAAGAATGACGGGAACGGCACAAGGGCTAAGGCTTTCACGGACATACCCTTTAGCGAGGAGGTCTTGAATTTGGCGTTGGATCTCCTTGGTGTCCTCGGGGTTGGTGCGGTAGGCGGCGCGGTTTGGTAGGGGAGCGCCGGGTATGAGGTCGATGCGATGCTCGATGCCCCGAAGCGGTGGTAGTCCATGGGGTAGCTCGTCGGGGAAGACGTCTTGGAACTCCTTCAAAAGAGACAACAAAGACGAAGGAATGTTGGTTAAGTCATTAGTCTCCGCCGAGAGGCCCTTGCAAATGAGCACGTAGTGTATGGTGGTGGATGGGTTGTCTTTCACTTCTCTCCACTCGCTTTTGGTGGTTAGGAGGACACTCTTTCTCTCACTCATATGTGGGTGGTGGCGCTCACTCTCTTTTTGGTGGGTCGCTCCCTCTCCTCTCAACTCACTATGGTGGATGTGGTGTTGTGCCCTCGCTAAAGCCTTCGCATTGTCGGCGATGATTTGGCTAGGAGTCATTGGGCGAAGTTCGAACTTCTTGTCCTTGACCTTGAAGGTGTATGCATTGGAGAAACCATCATGTATGGCCTTCTTGTCAAATTGCCATGGGCGGCCAAGCAACATGTGGCACACGGTCATAGGCACCACGTCACACTCGACGGTGTCTTCATAGGGTCCTATCTTGAAGTTGACGGTGACGGTGTGTTGAATCTTGACATTGCCCTTGTCGCTCAACCATTGAACATGGTACGGATGAGGATGCTTGCGAAGCGTGAGGTTGAGCTTCTCACATAGCTCGGTGCTTGCCAAGTTGTGGCAACTCCCACCGTCGATGATGACCTTGATTGACTTGCCACCAATGCCGGCACGCGTTTGGAAGATGTTGCATCTTTGGTCTTCCATAGCTTGGGGTTGAGTGGTGAGCACTCGAGTGACCACAAGAGAAGGGCTTGGATCATGTGTGCATAAGACTTCTCCACTTTCTTCATCATAGTCTTCCTCATTAGCAACGGCGGCTTGCACTAGGGCTTCATATTCACCTTCACTTAGCGTCTCTATGTCACCATTCTCCATAGTGATCATGACCTTGGTGTTCTTGCACTCAAAGGATTTGTGGCCTTGGGTGCCACACTTGAAGCAAGTGACATTGGAGGGTCCCGTAGAAGCCTTGGAGGAGGCGGTGGAGGATACCGTTTGCTTCATGCGACTTTGTATGGAAGGTTGCTTGGAAGGTGTAGAGGATGCGGATGGCTTGACACTTGTTGTAGGAGTTGATGTGGCAAACTTGGAGGCGAAGTATTGCTTGGACTTCGGGTACTTGATGTCCTCATTCACTTGACGCTCGGCCTTGGAAGCTTGGTGAACTAACTCAACCATGTTGGAGTATTGTTGGAACTCCACAACTCTCTTGATGGGGTAGTTGAGGCCATTGAAGAACCTAGCGATGGTTTGGTCCTCGGACTCTTGGATGTTTGCTCTCATCATGGTTAACTCCATCTCCTTGAAGAATTCCTCAACGGTCTTGGTGCCTTGCTTCAACTTTTGGAGCTTGTTGAAGAGATCGGTCTTGTAGTGTTTAGGGACAAAGCGAGCTTCCATCTCCTCCTTCATGTCTTCCCAAGTATCAATTGGAGGATCTCCCTTTTCTTCCCTTAGAGTGACAACTTGTTCCCACCAAGTGTTGGCATAATCTTCAAACTCGAGGGAGGCCATGGCTACTTTCTTGGCACCGGAGTAGTTGTGGATGCGGAAGATCTTGTCAACCTTGAGTGCCCATGAGAGGTAGGCCTCGGCATCGTCTTCACCCTTGAACTTGGGCATATTGAACTTGAGCTTTCCATACATATTCTCTTCATCTTCCATGTTCCTTCGGCGAGGACGGATGCCTTCATCTCTTGCGACTTGAGGTGGTAGAGGAGGTCTTCCACGACCAACCATAGCATTGGGTTGGCGTTGGAGGTGAACACTAGCTTCACTTGGCTCATGGTGAGGATGTTGTTGCGGATCTTGACGAGGTTGTTGACGTTGTCCAATGTTGGCTCTCTCATCTTGATCATGTTGAGGTTGTCCTCGGCCCCTTTGGTCATGGCGAGGATGATTCCGGAGATCACGCCTTGGTGGATCTTGATGACCTTGGTCTTGAGCATCCACATGGGCTTGACGATGAGGTGTCGGGTCCATGTTGTGGAGGACGTTGTCTTGGGGTTGGTCGTCATGCCCATGGTGGGCATGGCGAGCCGCTTGAGGACGATCTTGGTGAAGAGCTTGTTCTTGTTGAGGACGCTCATGAGGGCGAGCATGGCGATGGAACTCTCCGCGCCTTGAGTTGGAGCGAGAATCATCATGACGAGCGTGCGGTCGACGAGAGCGATGATGATCTCCATGCCTTGAGTCGGAGCTTGAGGACGAATGGCGATCATGGGAGTAGTCATCATGTGAGGAGGTCGATGACGATGAGGAAGTAGAGCGATGTCGATGTCGGCGTCCCAAGTTGGTGATGGCGCGCTCGAGGCTATCCATGCGCCGCTCCATGTTTGCATCATTGGCCGTCACTTGGTCATGCAAGTTGTCCGTAGCTTCACGAAGAAGGATCATATCTTGGTTCACTTGGCCGAAGTTGTGGGCCACTTCTTCATATTGTTCATCGATGCGTGTCTCGAACAAGTGGAGTTGGTCCTTGAACTCTTGGCGTTGCACCCATAGGTTGTGTTGGGTGGCCAACCTCTCGGAGGGGTGTAGGACCTCGTCCTCCTTTGCTTGGTCTCCTTGCCTATCCATGATCACAAGACAAGAACTATGTTGTGGATGTTAGTGGAAGGAGACTACCTCGCACTCTTACCTTGGTAAGATAGTATTGAGGCAATCAACCAAACCAAGATAAGATCAAGTGTATCGGGACACACACAAAGGCACACGCAAAAGCTAGCAAATATGGTGTTAGGAGTGGATGGTGGAAAGCCAAAAGACAAAATCCAAAATCGAGTATGTTGTTAAGAGTGGGTAAGGTCCAAAAATCCAAGTGTCAAAGTGGTGATCACTATAAACACGGAAAGATGTGGAACTCACACACGGGATGAGCGGGGTTAGTGCAACCAAGGAACGAGCGGAAAAAGGAAAAACCCAAAACAAGGGTGCTCAATGTCACACTAACGCAAGAAGAGATCGAAGCTAGGTTGCATAGAGTAGAAACACCAAGATTCGCACGAGGTCTCTCTTCTCTATCTCTCTTGCTTGCTTAAAAGCTTTTCACTCTTTTTGTATCGGTGGCACTTTGCACTTTGCTTTTCTCTTCTTTTTTTTCACTAGCACACTATGCTCTTACTCTTTTGCTGGCCACTCACGAGCTCCACTTACGAGTTTAGGGGATCACAGTCTTCGAGGGAAGTACCCAATTTATTGATTCGACACAAGGGGAGACAAAGAATACTTGTAAGCCTTAACAGCGGAGTTGTCAATTCAGCTGCACCTGGAAACAGACTTGCTCGCAAGAGTTTATCAGTAGTAACAGTTTTATAGCAGTAGCAGTAGCGAAATAACGGCAGCAGAGTAACAAAGACAGCAGTAGTGATTATAGTAAACAGCAGGATTAAAATACTGTAGGCACAGGGACGGATTTAGCGGGCGTTGCATGGATGAGAGAAACTCATGTAACAATCAAAGCATGGGCATTTGCAGATAATAATAAAACGGTATCCAAGTACTAATCAATCAATAGGCATGTGTTCCATATTTAGTCGTACGTGCTCGCAATGAGAAACTTGCACAACATCTTTTGTCCTACCAGCCGGTGGCGCCGGCCTCTAGGGAAACTACTGGATATTAAGGTACTCCTTTTAATAGAGTACCGGAGCAAAGCATTAACACTCCGTGAACACATGTGATCCTCACATCACTACCATCCCCTCCGGTTGTCCCGATTTCTGTCACTTCGGGGCCATTGGTTCCGGACAGCGACGTGTGTATCTTATAGGTAAGATCATAAACAACGAATATCTTCATGAAACAATAACATGTTCAGATCTGAGATCATGGCACTCGGGCCCTAGTGACAAGCATTAAGCATAACAAGTTGCAACAATATCATAAAAGTGACATCTACGGATACTAGGCACTATGCCCTAACAATCTTATGACTATTACATGACCAATCTCATCCAATCCCTACCATCCCCTTCAGCCTACAGCGGGGGAATTACTCACACATGGATGGGGGAAACATTGCTGGTTGATGGAGAGGCGTTGGCGGTGATGGCGGTGAATCTCCTCCAATTCCCCATCCCGGCGGAGTGCCAGAACGGAGACTTCTGGCTCCCGCGACGGAGTTTCGCGATGTGGCGGCTTTCTGGAGGGTTTCTGGCGATGTCGACTTCTCCCCGTGCGTTTTTAGGTCGAGGCGAATAAGTAGTCCGAAGGGGGGCGTCGGAGGGGCCACACCATAGGGCCGCGCGGGCCCCCCCTGGGCCGCGCCGCCTTATGGTGTGGGGCCCTCGGGCCTCCACCTCCTTCGCCCTTCTGGCTCCGTCAATATTTTGGTAAAATAGGGCCATCTGAAGAAATTCCGAGGATTTTCCCGAAAGTTGGATTTCTGCACAAAAACGAGACACCAGAGCAATTCTGCTGAAAACAGCGTTAGTCCGTGTTAGTTGTATCCAAAATACACAAATTAGAGGCAAAACAATAACAAAAGTGTTCGGGAAAGTAGATACGTTTTGGACGTATCAACTCCCCCAAGCTTAGCTTATTGCTTGTCCTCAAGCAATTCAGTTAACAACTGAGCGATAAAAGAACTTTCACGAACACATTTGCTCATATGATGTATATATTCTCATGCTATGGCTAATACTTAAGCAGTTCATAATGGGATACATGCAAATAAGATCATCCAACAGCTATGTCAATCATGGAGAAGTACCAACAATTAATAATAAGCATCATGAATCATGTATGTAAGCAAGATTGCAATGTTCATAAGAGAATATGATAAAGTGGTATCTCGCTTGCCTGTATTTGATCAGCAAAACATAAATGCCGAGGCACCTCTTGAGTTCATAGAAAGACTAGAAGTAGTGATTGTCAAAGATAAAAGCATCAAAGTTATACCACAATCAATCATATTTTGAGACAAGCATATTATATTAAGAATGACAGTTGTGCTCTCAAGATAGTGCTCAAAGAAAGAATGGAGACACAACATAAAAGTAAAAGATTGACCCTTCGCAGAGGGAAGCAGGGATTAACATGCGCTAGAGCTTTTCATTTTTAAAACAGGAGTAAAATTATTTTGAGAGGTGCTTGTTGTTGTCAACGAATGGTAATGGGTACACTAACTACCTCATCAACCGGACTCCCAAGAGAGCGGCTCCCATTTATTATTTTTGGTTGGCACTCCTTCCAACCTTTCTTTCACAAACCATGGCTAACCGAATCCTCGGGTGCCTGCCAACAATCTCATACCATGAAGGAGTGCCTTTTTATTTTAGCTTTATTATGATGATGACACTCCCCCCAACCTTTGCTTACACAAGCCATGGCTAACCGAATCCTTCGGGTGCCGTCCAACAATCACAAACCATGGAGGAGTGTCTATTTAAGTTAATTAATTTGGGACTGGGAATCCCATTGCCAGATTATTGGATAAGCGGATATGCCACTAGTCCATATGAGAGTCCGTCAAAAGTAAATGACAAGGTTGAAAGCTAAACACCACATACTTCCTCATGAGCTATGAAACATTAACACAAATTGAGAAGCATTTTGAAAGTTTTAAAGGTAGCGCATGAGAATTTACTTGGAATGGTTTGAAATGCCATGCATAGGTATTTATGGTGGACACTTTTGGAACAACTTGGTTTTCAGGTGTTTGGAAGCACGAGCGGCGTCACCGCTCAGTACAAGTGAAGGCTAGCAAAAGACTAGGGAGCGACAAATCAAGAGAGCAGTAACTGTCATAATCATGCTTGCGGCAAAATAAATTAACGGAGGCATAAAAGTGATACAAGAACTCTGAAGCAATATAAATCATCGAGGCTTAATTGACTTTTTGTTCAGTCATATGCATGCGTGAGCATGTGCCAAGTCGATATAAATGAGTTATTCAGAGGAGGATACCACAATGCCATACTTACTTATGAATAAAACAATGCAAACAAACATCCATGACATGCTACTCATATTAATAAATCGGAACCAAACATGAGAGATCATGAACTACTAGACTTTCATTAAATGACATATACCTCACATGAACCAACTAAGCAAGCTCATATTGATGAGTATATGTACAAAAATGAAAGCAAATAGAGTTCATACCAGCCTCTCACCACAATCAGATTGTCGTAGATCGTCATTATTGCCCTTTTCACTTGTGTAGCTTGGATAATATGAAATGAAAACCACGCTCCAGCCACCGAAGACCATTGAACTCAAGATGAACTTTACAAACCAAAGAAGAACAGCAATTTTTGGTGTTTTCGAATTAGAAACAAGAACGAAAGAAAACAAGCAAACAAAGCAAAATCTTTTTGGGTTTTCTCATAGCAAACCAACGATAGCAAATAAAGTAAACTAAGAGCAAGGAACCAAATAAACAATGGTGCAGAGAAACTACAGAAATATTTTTGGTCTTTTTGTGTTTTAGGAGAGAAACAAAGCGAAAACAAAAGAATGCAAACTAACAGAAACACAGAAAAGCAGGATGACAGAAATCTGCCAAATCCTGACAGCAGTACAGAAATCGAATTTAACAAAAATCTTCCATTGCTCAGACCAAAAAGTGTTCAACTAATGAAAGTTAGATAACAACCTGGGGAACATGCTCAAAAATTGGCAACTCAAAATAACGTTCTGGCTGTGCGTACGAATTTTTTTGGTAACAGCACAGAATCTGTTTTTGGACAGCACTTCCCCAAATATCATCTCCTTCTCATTAGAAAACCACTCTAGAGACTAAACAAGTATGTACAAGTATCCAGCAACCATAATATGCAAAGAATGAGTGATGCCGGTATACCTCCCCCAAGCTTAGGCTTTTGGCCTAAGTGGAGTTCATTCCTAG